>JAQFVV010000836.1:0-115000 GCA_028023455.1 Epiperipatus broadwayi
ATATATATATATATATATTGTAACCGTAAATCTTCTCGATGGCCAGCTATAACCATCGAAGGCCATTGCCCTCTCAACTACCTATCGTGCCGAACACGTTGCGGCACCCAAAAATTGTAACCATTTGATTGTGCGGTCCCAATTACGTAACGTAAGTGCACTAAGAATTGTAACCTTGATCATTGATCAACTCCCGCTGCACATTGTCAGCTATTAAGAGCTGTAACCAAAAAACATATCATGCTATCTATTTAATGCACCAAAGACCACAATCAACCTCTGGAGCAACTTACCATAGACCAAACTAATGATCTAACATAAACTTTTTACAATTTATTTGATCGCAGCCAGGGTATACCACGAAGACCTATCATAGTATTATTATAAAACACATTAAACAAATTATAAGTGCAATGTTATTACTTTTAAACCTTAATTTGCGATTTTTATGGTATGCGACCCTATGGCCGACCATGTACAAGATGGCATAATTTGTGGAACTACATAAGATTATGAAATTTTAAACCATCTATATGATTTCTAATACAAATGCTAGTCCAGGTAAAGCTTTGCAATAAATAAACATAAATACTTGGGTTCTGATTTTATAGTTTATCATATTACTGAGACTCTTATTATACTGACAAATGACAATTTAAAAACGTTAAGTAAATATATTTAATCATGTCATTATTTGGTAAATCTGTTTACAAGTTTAATAATTCATTTATAATTTTATACTAGAATCAACTACGCAAAGCCACAATGATGGAAAAGGTAAATGGGATTTTATTGTACCTTACTCATCATAAACTACCAAAGACGAAAAGCATCTAAATGTTTTCTCAAAAAATATTTATAAACTCTTATATCATGTTGACGATAATATGTAATTCAATGTATGCTCTTCAATGTATGCTCTATCCAAAGTTTATGATTTCTGATGTTATGAATGACACATAGCAACGGCACAGTAAGTTTAATTATAAATCAAATTTTATTTACAAATTTATGAATAATAAATAATTAATTCCAATGTTATAATTAAAAAACATAAATAAACAAATAAAATAAATAAATGATAATTCCATCGACTTTCTTCAATAACATCTCATAGGTACAGTTTTAAAAACCTAATCATACCTTATTTCAATCTAATATAATGAATATTGATGAGATTATAAGAAATTCAGCATCAAACTCATGAAATATTTAACGTCATTTCCAGATTCAATAAATCCCTACTGTACACCTATAATAATATAATAAATAATATGATGTCTGTATGATTTAGCTATAATGTAATCATTAATTAAAGTGACAATTTAAACTTACGTTCCGGTAAATAATAATCAACCAACAGTTAATTATTATGAAGTACTTGAATAGAATGTCCTGCTACCATTTAATAATCTAACCGATAAATTATGCTTACAAATGAAGAAGATGATTTAGCAGATTAACTAAAATACTTTGCCCAACTTATATCTGTGAAGCAAAACATATTCCTGTGGATGCATTCATCTACACGTAGGAATTAAATAATACTAAACGTTTTGTGTATTTAAACACCATCATAAAGTAATACGTATAATCACACAATTCCGCGGATTAACCACCAGCGCAGGAATGTGTGTAAAATACAAAAATGGCAATTAAAATAATCTGCGGATTAACCACCAGCACAGATTAAAGCCCTTTAACATTCTAAAACAACATTATTATTTACTTCACATTAAAGTGCAAAATCATCCTCCTCAGTTCTTCTGACTATTCAGAATACACTAACACTTTAGCAAATGTGGGTTCTTGCATAATAAAATGTTACGCTAATCAGGACAACTAATGTACTACTTATCTTGCTTAAAATAAACATGTGTAATATAATATAAGTAATATTGGCATAGGAATATAAATCTGGAAAGACTCACAAAACATCTCACAAAGATTGATATATCTCATGAATTCATTTAGTACTGTTTAAGCTTTTTCGCGAGCGCTATTCTCTTGAATAAATATTTTATTCAACCCCTATTAATTTAAACTTAATAAATATAACTTTTGAACTTCACATGCAAGTTCATATAACGATAAAATTAAATAATACATTATTCATCAAATATATAAAATTTAACGGTGTGTGTGTGATAAAACTAAATGTATAGCATTTATAGTTCAATACATGAATTTTAGCAGATGTGTGTATCACAAATTGGATTGTATAGCATTTTATAACTCCTAATGTGATCCGTGGAATCCATGTACGATGTGTAGAATAATAAGTATACGAGGTAATAGCTATAACTGTAGTTAAATTCCATACATGCAATTCTATCCATTTGATTAGTTATTATAAGCAATATTAGATTAACGATTTTGCGTGGCTACATAAACATGAAACAATTTCAAAACATGATACGCAGAATTTAAATGAAAATGTTTTTCATAAAGTTATTAATCTCTACATTTCTCTATCAAAAGTGTTCCAAGTTTATCACATCCATGCAAGTATTTATTTATCCACGCGTTAATCCAGGAATACTAATTACAGCAATTAATTTATTCATTTCAAACCGACGATAAAATTATAAAATAGCTTTGATTAATTATTTGAAGAATGTTTATTATCCAAATGTTAAACAAATTAACTAGCAAATATTACTGGCATTGTAAAGTTAAATATCAATCAATATTATATTTTATTAGAATTAAAAAACGGAAATATTAAAATATGTTGATAACTTTAACGTTTTACTTTAACTTAAAATTCTTCTTTTTTAAAAAAACAAATTTTCATATTCATAAAACTTCTGTAATTAAAATACTTATTTAATTTTTCCAAATTGTAGAATAATAAATATTTCAAAACATACCAAAATCTTGTATTTAATTCTTTCAAACTTAAACTGGGAAGCTCCGACATTTTAAAAATGTAATATTGGAAAATTTATTACCGGTGATTCGATCCACTTGGCCAGCCGACTTGAACAGACTTTTAAATTTAGCAATTCATCTTATAATTGATTACCACTATGTTATATTTACGTTTATAGCAAATTTTGTGGTAATCCGTTTACTTATTAACTATTTTAAAATAAGCTTATCAAATTTACACCATTTGCCTTTACCATTTTCTTTTCTTTCTCCCTCCAAAAGCAAACTAACAGACGATCTTCCCTTAAATTCGCGCTCTTTTCTTTTATTACATTGAGACGCATACGTAATTACTGTATTTATTTTTAATAATTAATTTTAATTGAACAAATGGTTTTTTTAATTCAATGGAAATAATAATTTAAGATCATTTTAAACAAATAAAACAAAATATTATTTTTAATAATATTTTACCAAATTTTTATGTGTTGTCAAATTTTTAAAAAGTTAAACGTTTTGATATGAGTTAGTATATGGGAAGAAGCAAACTTAAATTTATTAAAATAATATAAGAGAGTAATCTGTTCAAAATGCAGCTCAAGCCAATCAAATCACCAAAAGAAGAAAGAAAAATTTTTATACTAGTTACATCAATTAATATATTTTATACTAAAATATATGGTTACAATATATATATATATATATATATATATATATATATATATATATATATATATATATATATATATATATATATATATATATATATATATATATATATATATATATATAGTAAATAGAATATTGGCTGTCAGTTCATTTATGGCAATAACAAGAAAAGTAGTTTACTATTTAAGGTTCAAATAGGATCTTTAGCAACAAGAGAATATACACATAAATGGAAAAAATGTTGGTGATTTAGTCTGAAAGTTGTGTAAGGAAAGCATAGAAAATATTAGGGCATCTATTAATTGAATGTAAATGCCTGCAAGAAGAAAGGTATAGATAATGAAGTTGTGGAAGAATAAATATAAACAAAGTGATTATACAGAAAGTGGGTTCTTGGTTTTTATGTTGGGTTTGGGAAAAGATTAGAGGGGTTTAGATATAAAGGCAATGAAGTTGACGAAGATTATGTTGTAAAAATGGAATGAAGCAGGATAAGGAATAATAGAGAAAAAACTTAGGGTGGGAAATGGAAAAGAAAGGTAAAGTGTCTAACAGGTTTCTCTCGGCATAGTGGTTTGAGAGATTTCCGACTTTGAATAAGGATAAGTCACAGTGCATCTCATCACAAAAGATGAACAAAAACAAATAATTTAGAGTAATATAAAAATTGTATAAAATAATAATAGCTATATGATAATATTGAAAGAATATTATTATTACTTGGTGGAAGAATGGAGCTTAAACGGTACAAAGATTTGGATTACAGAAGTAATTTGTGGGTAGATGGGAGAAACAGCATTGAATTATTTTTGAATGTTGAAAGGGAATCAAGTACATTAAATGGTAGAGTGAAAAATTTAAAAGTAAAGCAGCAAAAGAGATTATGAATTTTGTGATTTTTAACTGCATTTTTGTAATAAGGTTGAGGAACATGAGAATAGGATCGTAAAACTAATGAAAATAAGTTTTTATTAAAATGTTATAAAAATGAAAAATGATACAGAGTTAGAAGAAACAATAAAAAAAATTATCAAAAAAAAAACAATAAAAAAAATTAAAAAAGATAATGGGTTTATTGTGATATATAAGAGTTTTGAAAAGATTTAAAATATTTAAGTAATAGATCTCCTGGGAATATAATCTATGAGTAAAATTTTCTGCCTTCCGTTAAGGACTCTTTTAAAAAGTGTCTGCGTTTGAGGTTTGAATAATTATCTGAATAAAATTGATAACGTAGAGGATATAAGAATATTTAAAAAAAGAATACGTGAGATCAACAGATGCAAAATATGCTGAGGAAAATATAACATGAGAAGTGTCAAGCCAGAATATAAACTATATTGATGACTATACGTTGGAAAAGATAAAGCGAATTAAAATATTTGAACAAAAAAAAAGGGGGATAACAGTTATTTTAATTTTATGTTGATAGAATTGGAGATATTTGAAAAATTATTTATAACGTTGATAAAGATGAATGGAAAATAAGTGATGAGATTAAAATAAATAGGCTTAATAATATTTTTTGAAAAGTAAAATATGATAAAATTATAATTTATGAAGAGTTGCAAATATGATAAAAGATATTTCTAATGAGGATTTATTTAGAATCAGTAGAATAATAAATGAAAATAATTTTTAAAAATATAAAAAAAAATTAAGCCTACATAGGAACTATAAAAAGAATATTAAAAGCAAATGAAAAAAAAAAAGAATAAAATTTAAATATGATAAAGCTATTTAAGAAATAGTTAAAATGAAAGTAAAATGGGGAGAAACGAAAAAGAAGATAATGGATTAAATTAAACTAGCAGAAAGAGATAATTTGAGAGTTATATAAAAAAGAGAGAGAAAAAAGATGTAATACTGTGAAATGGAGATAGAAGAAAATCTGAGGATAATGAATATGTTAACGTATATGTAGTAATTTTTTTTCCATAGCATCGGCAGGGAAGCGAACCCGCAACACCCGTCTGCAATCAACTGCTTGCTTGCAAGGCTGCTGCGCTGATCTGTCAGCTAATTTGAAATCAAGTTTTCTCACTACTCAATCATTATTAAAAAACAAAACATTTCTGAATTTTCTTCATAGTGAATCAATAAATAGGCGTAATAAATGTGCTGCCACAACATAGTCTTTAAAATAATTTAATACTTCAGTACCAACACAAACAAGATAAATTTATACTTCAGTACCATAATAAAAACTTTTTTCAGTATTATGATGGGTAAGAGAATTGTATGCTTTAATATTACCATGGCAAGTAAAAAAAAATATCCCCATACCAAGATGAACAACATACTTTTATGCTTTAAAACCATAATAAATAAGATGATTTTATTTTTTAGCATTTTAATAAAACAAATTTTATATTTCAATAACCCAATGAACAAAAATGTTATATTTATGTACCGAGACGATCAAAAGAAATGAATGCTTCTGAAAACAACTTTTTTCTCTGTCAGAGGTGGCAAACTCATGCCCTATATCTAAACCATGAAGCTATTCATGCTTTTGCATATTTTTCTATTACGACCATATACTCTCATGTGATAATAATGAGTAAAAATACAAAATATCAGACTGACTTTGGGAGGAAAGCATTGGCCAGTCAAATTCCAGTGAAAACGGTAACAAATATCCATCAAAGCAAATAGAAACAAAGTTCAAAAGTAAGTAAAACCACTTTGGAGAGCAATTATTGACTATCAAATCAATATCGTTCTGAAAAAAATTTACTGTTTCGTTGGAAAAGTAAGACTTTTACAAGTGTACCAACTGCGATCTGCCATGATGTAAGTTTGATTTGAAACTTGCTTAGATGAAAATCATTAAAAACATTCATGGCTAAAAACCTGTGGATTTTCCCATAGAATCAGATTTAACGTTCTTAACACGTTTTGCATTGATAGATGTAATTATCATTAGCTATTTCTTAATTCCAATCGTATTTTGAAAATTACATATAAAGCTGAGCATTGATTATATATATGTGTGAGGATAGTAATCTAGACCAACTGATGATTGCTGGTTTAGCATGAAATACTATATTGGTGATTATTTATCTTTTCAACATGTGTGTGATCAGGTGGGTCAGCAGTATGAGATGGCACTGAGAATGGTGGGTCATGTGACAGTCTGAGTTCGAATCCCGCATATATTACATATATAAATGCATGTTTAAGCCTGTACAATGTATAAAAGTACAAAGAAAAACTTAGGAAAAAAATCGCAAGAACTGAACTTTTATCCTGTGTTACTGTAATTTAAATAATTAATAAAGCAACACTTAATTTTACATTTCTCAAAAGAAAGGTATCCTGAAAAGAAGAAACTTATCTGTTACAGAATAGGAAAAGTCTGTCTCAATTGTGAATAGCAAGAATTGAAAAAAATATGCCCAAGTAATCCGGAAGTAGTCTTCTATGCTTATGTGGCTGAAAAGAATATATTTTTTTTCTTATTTATCTGTTCAAAAAGTGTGATAAGTTATTACTTATATTTATTTATTTTTTTCTCTCTGTTTTTCTTCTTCTCCATCTGGGAGAAAATTTTGCTTTTGTTTAGTTTATTAATCAATTTATTTTTAATTAATTATTAGATTGTTTAAATAAGAGTTTAAAGCAAAAAACTGTAGCAATATTTTAAAGTATTATTAACATATGCATGCCCTTATTGCATATATATATATATATATATATATATATATATATATATATATATATATATATATATATATATATATCTTAAATGTGTGGAGTTATCCATTTTAAATCAACATAATTAGAAAGCACTTGATCTAGAATAACTGCCCCAGGCAAAGAGTCAAAGTAAACTGACTGACTGATGCATCCAAAAGGAGGATACTCATCTAAATACTACTCTAGATCTAATATGGAGATCAAAGTATTGCAGTTTACATGTATAGGTGTAAGAAATAATATAGTAAGAAAATTGAAAAGTTTGTTATATTTGACTTCTTATACATATAAATGTAAACTGCAGTACTTTGAACTCTATATTAAAACTAGAATGACATTTATAAGAGGATCCTCCTTTTGGATACATCAGTCTGTTAGTTTACTTTGATTCTTGGCCTAGGACAGTTGTTCTAAGTTAAGTGCTTTCTAATTAAGTTGATTTAAATGGATAACTTTACACATTCAAGTTTTCCATCGAAACATCCATTAAAAATATTGTATTACTATATATATATATATATATATATATATATATATATAGTGAGGGTACAATATATATATATAAACTTAGCACTGATTGAATATATGGGTGGGAGATAGTGATCTGGACCAACTGATGAGTGCTGGTTGAGAAATAAAATATGTATATTGGAGATCATTTATCTTTTTCATATGTATGTACTATGTGTATCAGTTGTATAAGATGGAATGCATAGCTGTAGGGATCTTGAAAGTCTGAGTTCAAGTCCCTTATTATTACATTAAGTTTAGTATAGACAATGTACTGATATTTGAATTTTATATACATATAACATAGAACATTCATTTATGCCATGTTCAATCTTATTTAATATCTATTATTTTTATTTTATTAAAATAATTTTGTTTTATTAAAATTTAAACTGTTTGGCCACATTTCTTCTCTTCTATGTGTTATTAATATTAGTGTATCAAGTTAGACATCACTACTTATGTGTGAAGAATATGATCACATGGTGATGATATGAATAAAAGTATTTGTTATTTGATGACATTAACTATTAAAGCTTTAGCTGGTCCTTTAATAAATTCAAATCATCATTATCCCCTTAATCATGGCTGCTCTTATAGAAAACAATTCCTATTGCTTGCCAACTTTTTTATTTCAGGAAAATTGAAGTTTGAAAATAATTTTTGTTTGCTTAACATAATGTTTCAAATGGTGCAACCAAAGGGTGGTTTAATTATCGTCACTCTATCAAGTGCACAATTTATTACAATATATTGTAATGATATAGATGAAGGGATAATGGAGGGAGATGATAAAGCATCATCATTCTCAAAAAGCATCAGAGCATCTGCATAAAATAAAAATAAGTAGTTATATTAATAACAAATTATATTATTAGTAGCGTTGATCAGATTCACAGTCATTCCTCATGACCGAATCTAAAAGCAATTCTATATATAAAGGTCAGTTATTAATCTACCCATTGCCAAATTTAGGGCATTATATAAAACAATCACCTGCATGTAAATCCTTAAACCTAATCTATTAATCATAATAAAAATGCTTGGATTCTTATACATACTAATCATCATCAGTGTATATAAGCCACCTATAAAGTAATTTATAATCTTTGTGGAAAAATAAAATGCAGTGATTAGACTTGAAATATCTTGATTTTTGCGTCATCCAAAAAATTATCTAGATGTCCAATCATAAACCCAAACTCCCACACATAGATTAACCATTATTTCTCTAAATGTATCTCAGATTCAAAAAAATAATAGGGCCTGTGACTGTGAACAAAAAATAAAAATGCTTACTCTATTTCAATTTGAATAGTTTTATTAGGGTAATTATAATTCCTTAAAACACTATGCTAAAATAAATCAAGTCACACAAGAATGCATAGTTGAAGGAAGAAAGACATTATCACTATTTTCTTAAATAATATCTTAATGAAATTAACTAATAAATTATTAAACTCAGAAAAGATATGACAATATAATAATTCCAAGTCAAATATATTTTGTATAAACCAAATATTTGATATAGAAAGTAATATTAACTTGTTGTTGAGTTTTACTAATTAAAGTAATTAGCCTTTACATTCAACAGAATTATTTTCCTTTTCAATAATTAAAATTGCAAAACAACATTTCATAAAAAAAGTTAAAAAAATTGAATGAGCTAAAATCTTCTTACCCTCTTATGAATAATAGAAAAGGACCTATCCAATTATATTTTGAAGGGAAAATAAATAAAGGAAAAAATATGTTTCAATAAAAAAATTATTAAAAATTATTCATTACTAATAATTATTACTAACATTAAAAAATATTGATTAATGTAGTTATATAAAACATGCACATGAAAAGATGCATATCAACTATTTTACTACGGTATAATTTTTTTAGCGCTTCTTCTATTCTTATAATTTTCACTTTCTTTAACTGTTAATTTAAAGTGAAATAATAATTTCCAAGGTGGGATATAATTGAATTTATCTAGAATTTGTGGTTGTAGTTTCAATTTTTCAGTTGTTGCCTATAATATTAATTTCCAAAATTAATGTCAATTTCCAGAAGAAATTAGGAAAAGTTAAATTTATCTATTTTACAATAAAATAATATGCAGGCAAGGCTTATTGCAGATTTCTCTAGGGGTATTCTTCTTAATTTTCCTTTTGTGAAGAGGCTACATGCTGTGAATTGGTGATGCTCAGCTTTTTGCTAAACTTTAGCATATGCTTTTTTCAAATCTATTTTACAAACATTTTTTTAAAATAATAGTAAGATTAGACTTATTTCAGACTGAAAAACTTAACATCTTACTGATATTTTTACAGATGATCTGTTTCTGCTCCTTTTCTATCAAAAGTGAACCAATAATAATGCTGCTCACAAGAGCCTACTACTTTATGATGCCTCTATATTAATTTTAAGTTTTACTTATCAATCTAATCATACACTATCTCAAACATGCAGCATTAAACACTGACCAATTAAGTCTATTTTTACAAAAGATTACTTTTTTCCTTTTAATTAAAAAATATTCTAATCATAATTGTGAAAATTTCTTTGTAGTTATTTTTCTTTTTTTTCTAATTATTCAAAAAACAGTATAATTCTTAAATTACAATTTCATTTGAATAACATTATTTTGGTATAGAGAGATAAAGAAAAAAAAAGAACTTTTAATTAATTAAAAACAATATTTCTTATCAAAATGTTAAAAATTTATTTTCTTTCAAAAACTGATAACCTGTATTTAAAATTTTACTTATTTGACCTCATATTATTTTTTTTATAAATTACAATTTTTACTAATAGATAAGAAAATTACAGAATAGAGAAAATAAAATATTATTTATTTTATTACTTTTTATTATTTTTTTGTAATATTTTTTTCTCCCTCTTACATTTATCTGAGATAACTGAATGATTGAATAAAAAAATATATTATTAAGAGTTACAATTAGCTTATATAAAAAATATTCTATTATGTGTGTATATATATACACACATCCCCAGACCCATGAGATAATTGAGTGATTTAATAAAAAAATATTGTTAAGAATTATCATTAGTTTATAAATGTGTGTATGTGCATATGCATGCATGTGAAAAATAAATTTATTTGGGTTGTACTAGTAATGGTGTTTATTTAAAATAATTATCCTTCAAGTAATAGCAAACAAATATTTATTTTAATGTTATTAGAATACAAATTGTTACATTTTTTTAAATTTATAAATATATTTTTATTTTACTTGATATCAAATATATTGGCTCCTTTTTATAAATTTATGTGAAGGTATTTTCTTTTTTTTTTTGGAAATACTTTTCCTACTTACTTGGAGATCATTATTACAGTTTAAGTATTTCAAACAATTGTTTGGGAAGCAGCTCTAAAAAATGATGTAATAATATTTCAATACTAATGATAAAATTAAACTTAGAATAACATGAATCTAATCATAGACCATTTTATCAGAGTAATAAAAGGGTGATATGTGCATCAATTTTTTTTTATCATTTTGGGGAAAAGTCTTTTGTGACCAGTATTTATGCAACAAATAATTTCATGTTCTTGGAATGGTTACAGCAAAAGAAATGTATTTTTCTAAACATATTAAAGACAAAATATAATTTTTATAATTAAAAATTTATGTGTAAATTTGTGTAGACTTTCCCAGTGTAGAGTTTGGAACTGGAGAAGATATTGGTGTTAAAAGTGGACATTCTGTATTGAGCAGATCAATGTCATTCAGATCTGCTATAGGAATACCCTTAAAGACATTGGGGTAGCTACACTTAGTTAATTTTTGGTTGACTACAGTATTAATTCCTGGAACTTCATTTAAGTATTTGGAGAAAGAAGTCAGATTTTTACAGCAAATAAAAGGATTATCTGAAATATTAATAAATTGAGTTGTTAAATAAAAATAAACTCTTAAATTAAAAAAAATATCTATCTATCTATCTATCTATCTATCTATCTATCTATCTATCTATCTATCTATCTATCTATCTATCTATCTATCTATCTATCTATCTATCTATCTATCTATCTATCTATCTATCTATCTATCGATCGATCGATCGATCGATCGATCGATCGATCGATCGATCTATCTATCGATCTATCGATCGATCTATCTATCTATCTATCTATCTATCTATCTATCTATCTATCTATCTATCTATCTATCTATCTATCTATCTATCTATCTATCTATCTATCTATCTATCTATCTATCTATCTATCTATCTATCTATCTATCTATCTATCTATCTATCTATCTATCTATCTATCTATCTATCTATCTATCTATCTATCTATCTATCTATCTATCTATCTATCTATCTATCTATCTATCTATCTATCTATCTATCTATCTATCTATCTATCTATCTATCTATCTATCTATCTATCTATCTATCTATCTATCTATCTATCTATCTATCTATCTATCTATCTATCTATCTATCTATCTATCTATCTATCTATCTATCTATCTATCTATCTATCTATCTGTGTGTATATAATAATGCTAAGTCAAAGCTTACATCTTTATGAAAATTTGGCCAATGTTTCAAGATGTCTAATAAAAACGATGAGTAACATTTTACTAGACATATGTTTCTGTTAATCAAATCTGTCATCTTCATATACCTGGCTAATCAGTTGATATTCTAGTCCTGTCACTGGCCAGGCCAGCAACACCTGAAGAAGAGGGGAGACTAATACCTCTTGAAACATTGGGCTTATACTAACTTGTTTGATAAACATCACATGACCACCATCTCTTATGCTTGTGTATAACTGTTGTTAAAACAGGCAAAACTCACTATATTAATTGCCACACACAACAAGCTAGAGCAATCAATGGATGCCAAAAGGCTTGCATAAAATCCCCATCTAGTGCCTACTCATCCAATATCCCCAGACTAGTTTCTGGCTTATGGCCTTCGTCAGTGAGGAGCCTTGGATCTGAGAGCACTGCACCTAGATCTTAGGATCTAATGCAACCCTCCAGCAACCACCTTTTATCTCCATTTAACTACAAAACTATGAGTCTTAAATTGAAAACACCTTAATATTTTCAATCCAAGCCCATTAGCTTATATAGTCATATGCGTTTGAACCCAGTTCAGTATCCATACATTTTGGTCTCTTTGGTTCTTTAATAACCATAGCCACCCCTATCCTATTATGCAGGATTGGTTTTAAGACAATAAACATCACATGCCCACCACCTCTTATGCTTGTGTATAACTGTTGTTAAAACAGGCAAAACTCACTATATATATTGCCACACACAACAAGCTAGAGTAATCAATGGACTCATCCATTGATTACTCTATCTTATTGTGTGTGTCAATATATATAGTGAGTTTTGCCTGTTTTAACTTATTTGATGTGCTATTACTAACAGTTGAATGTATTTGGAATATTTAAATAAAGTTAAATATTTCTAAAGACATTCAATACATATATTAGATGATAGAAATAGTCCAACATAAAAATCCAACTAGAACACCATCAACACAAACCTTCAGGAAAAGTTATTCTACTTTATTAAATAAGTTTGCAAATTCAACAATGTTCTTAATTTTATTCGCATAGCCTTTAAACAAAATTCATTTTAACTAACTTTGATTTTTAAGTATATTATTTTAAATATGTAATTAATTAATGAACTGTCACATAAATGTATAATTCTATTTACATACATATTCTCCAAACATTTTCCCTATGTTTCTGGATGCAACATTTGATAAAAACAATCAACTGACTTTTTGCTTAGACGTCTATTTCTGCAGTCAAACGTGATGTTGTCAATAGCAGAAGAATTTGGTTGAGATTACAAAAAAAAAAGAAAACGCTGCAAAATTCAACATTATCTTAATAAATCTTCCAGCATATTTAACCGAACTCAGTTGGCTCCGCTGTTTGCTGAATCCAACTGATTTCTTCAGCTATCGACAATATCAAATTTGATTGAACGAAAAATGCTTAGCAAGGTGTTAGTTGATTGTTTCATAAAATATTGCTATTTAAAACATCGAATTTTTATTTACAGAAGGCATTGATAAATAACTTTAGGATTATTACATATTGTGAGATATTTAATTGTATATAGTGAATCTTAATCTTGAATGTTATGTATACATAATTCTTAAAATGAATTCCAAAAATTGTATAACACCTAGAAAAAGATCCTATATGAGATGAATTGACAGACGAAAATGAAACACGTTTACTTGCTGCATTAAATTCAAAGATCTTCATTCTTCCCTGGATTAAAATGATCAAAAGTGATAATAATCATTTATGTACATTGAAGAATATATAACAACAATGTTAAATTTAAATTTTAGGTTTTGTATTAATGGGTTCTGGCAATTAACTTCATTGACTCATGTAGAACCATTAATCCTTACTGATTTCTTAACTGGAAATTCTGAAGATGGCCAGTCACATGATTGAAAATAAGATACTTTTCTTTTTATTTTTGCTTGCTGATATGTTTTTAAAAAATTACATTTTTATTTAAAAATTCCATAATTCAAGTATAAATATATCTACTACATTCCTGATGAGATATCAAAACCTGAAATCGGATATTTTTAGAGAATTGATTTGTAACTAAGTTAACAATTGTTTAGCATTGATTAGCAAGTTGATATTTTTCTCATTTTAAAAAAAGAAACTAAATAATTAATACGCATATATGAAATATATTGTTGGAATACTGTAACACATAGGTTGTAAAGACAAAAACTTTGTCACAGTGTTAAAAACAGAAAAAGAGAGAGAATGTTTTACATGAAATCAATATGCTTATTGGTTGATTAATGGAAGTAAACATCAGTAACTAAGTAAGGATTGAAAATAATAAATTAGTATCAAGTGAAAATTACAAATCTGTTTCGTTAAAAAATGAGTTGAATTACTTATTTCTGCAGGAACATAACTTAGGGAAAGTCTCGTGATTAATTATTAGTTTTCAGTTAATATTAGTTAATGTAGTCAAGCATTGGTGGTAGAGAGGTCAGCTACAGCTGCTTTACAAGCAGTTGTCTCGGGTTAGCGGGTTCGCTTCCCGGTATAATGCTATGACACTGAGAAAAAAAAATTAGCTAATGTAAAAAAAGTATGGTTTACTTTATTTACAAGTCAATCCTGTAACATTATACATATAAACTTTTTTTCGAATATTTCAAGTCTTGATTAAAGAATCAAAAGCTATTAGTAAATATTTCGGCATCCTTTATTATTGGTTAATAGATTGTTCAGCCAATGCCATAATGACTGAGTGACTTAATAAGTAATGGAGAGCTGATGTTTGATTCATTAGGCCAAGACCGGAAATGTAATATTTATTAACCCGCTGAGTTGATCATTGGTATATTGTAGTGCCAATTAACGTAGATGAAAAGGATATACTATTTATATCCGTTGCCAATTAAAATCTTCGTTTTAATACAGCATATATATATATATTTTACAAGATTGCTCAGAGTTGCAACAAACTTTAGAGGAATATGAAATCAGACATATTCAATTAGTTATGAATAGTTACCAAATAGTAATAATCAATTATATATACAACCTTTATTATTATATTTCTGATGTTTTGCATATTTTAATATGGTTATAAACTATTTCAATATAATATGAACAGGAAAATTAAAGAAGTAATAAGTTAAATACACTCTCCCCATATATATATATATATATATATATATATATATATATATAATTACTTCAAGCAATATTAATCCAAAATACAGTAAATAAATATTTTAAATATACTTTATTAAAAAGTACTTTCAACTAGCTCAGTAGTTGTAGATAAAAATATTTATGCTGAATTTGAAAGTTGTTATTATATAATGGAGAAAAATTGGTCAATGGGTTTCCCAATAGTTGCGTAAATTTGTAATTTTGTTGTTTCAACATATGAAAATACGATTTTAAAAAATATTAATTTTAAACAGAACATTATAGCTTATTATAGATATGTTGATGATGTGTATATATATATGGAAGAGCTAGTATTACGATTAATTATATTTTGAGTTAAATAAATTGGAAGGATTAAAGTGGAGTAGATCAATAAAAGAAAATTTGTCGATAAAAGAATTGATAGAAATAATAGTAAATTAGATTACTGCATGGTTGTTAAGGATATTGAAAAAAAAAGAATATATCCCATATGATTCACATATTCCAATATTACATAAATTATCAGCTTTGAAATCTTTTTTGTTTAGAAATAAAAAGCTTTGTAAATATTTATCTGATAAATTTTTAGTTTAAGCAAATTTACCAATGACATGTTAAATATTGGATATAATTATAATATGGTATATAATACTATTATAAATTTTAATAAAATGTGTCTTAGGTTTGATTATGAATTATTAAAAAATAAAAACGTTTGGATAACTATTCCATTTATAAATAATGAACAGGTGAAATAAATGTAAAAAAATACTATGATATGTCTAAGATTATTTTTTATACTCCGTTTAATTTAAATAGACTACTGAATAATTCAAACAGTAAAAAGATGTTTATTCATCAAAATTGTATAATATATAGATGGATGTGTAAATGTGGTATGAGTTATATTGGAGAGTCTCAGCATACATTAGAAAAAAGAACTAAGGAATATATGTAATTATTGAAGCATGTTCAAAATTAAATTTCAGATAAAAATGGAAATATTTTGTCTTCTGTATTCTTTGATCGTAATAGAATTTGTAATTATGGATTTAATTTTGATTTTAATAATGTTAAAATTACAGGGATTAAAAAGAAACCGTAATAAACATAAAATAGAGGAAGTTTTATTGAATAATAAATATAAACAACATTTAGTATATAATAGACAAGCAGCAAATATTAAAATTAGTGAATTGTGGGAATTATAAAATTAATGAATTGTGGGAATTATAAAATTAGTGAATTGTGGGAATTATAAAATTAATGAATTGTGGGAAAAATGTTTATATGACCTGTTATTGTAACGTTATTTTTGAATAGTTGATAACTACTATTGACCAGGTTGAAAGGACTTCTGAATAAAGTATATTTAAAAGATTTATTTCCTGTATTTTGTATTAATATTGGTTGAAGTAAGTTTATTGTTATAATATCTATTTATACAGATATTATATATATATATATAAAATACATATTTTGCGGGTTCATCCGTGTTAAAAACTTTTAATATCAATATACTGACGTTTCGACTTGGTCACACAAGCCATCCACAGAGTTATAAAAAGGTAGAAAGACGGTTGTAGAGGCGCTACAATCACTGGTTTGAATAAAACATTAAAAATCCCACCAATAGCAAAAATGTTAAATTTAAGAATGTTTTTTAAAGAAATTTATAAAAAAAGCCTTATTTCAAGCCCAAAATAGACAAAATAGGAAACAAAAAGATGATAAGTCAGCTATTAGGATTTGTGTTCCATATGTAAAAGGAACTACAGACAGTATCGGACGTATATTAAAACGCTATAATATAGATACAGCATTTTCTGCTCATCAAAAGATCAGCAATATAATAACCAAGTCTAAGGATTCAATCCCTCTTGAATCTCATGGTGTCTATCAAATCTCATGTAAAAATTGTAAAGCTTCTTATATAGGTATGAGTAATCGTCGCATCAGTGTTAGGAGAGATGAGCATGCTAATACAGTTAAACAACACTCATCATCATCAGCACTCTCACTCCATACTATAGATTCAGGTCATAAAATAGATTTTTCTAGTACCAGGATCATATCCAGATGTGATAATCTCTACCAATGCAAAATCAGAGAAGCCATTGAGATACTTAAAAGGCCAGATTGTATCAATAAGCGAGATGATACGTGCAAACTTCCTCCTATTTGGAAAGATTTCTTTAAAAAACATTCTTAAATTTAACATTTTTGCTATTGGTGGGATTTTTAATGTTTTATTCAAACCAGTGATTGTAGCGCCTCTACAACCGTCTTTCTACCTTTTTATAACTCTGTGGATGGCTTGTGTGACCAAGTCGAAACGTCAGTATATTGATATTAAAAGTTTTTAACACGGATGAACCCGCAAAATATGTATTTTATATATTTAACCCGTGCAAATCTTCGTTTTAACATATATATATATATATATATAACTTATTAACTCATGCACCACCTTACAGTAACAGCAGTAAATATGTCAGGCATATATCTTTTTATAAATGTTAATATGATTAGAACATATTTTTCTTAATATGGATTAATGTAAGTGGCTAATAGATAACATTATTATGTATATTACCAGGCTAAATTATATAGATAATAAATTACTGCTAATGAAATAGATAGGGAATTAATATACGTATCAAACAATCTACATTTAAGTTATACACACATTACTTAAACAAATAAAACTATAATTTATTTACAAAATATTATAACTGTCACAAAATATATTATTTTCTTTTGCAATAAACGTTCTTTCTTACCTGTAATAATATGTTAAATTATTTTCATCATCTATCATTAAATGTTGAATGTATAGAAAATTTTAAATTTTATTTAAACTTCCCAAATACAAACAAGTTGTTAGTAATAACAAACAAATAGATAACTCAGGTATTTGTACTTGAAAACTTTAAATAAAGTTTAAAATTTTCTATATGGTTCAACATCTGCTGCTGTTATATATAGAGCTCACAAAATATGTTTTAGCAAGCTTTGCACAATATCCCCAACTCCAGACCAGATTCTGATACTGACATCATTAGTGAAGTGCCAGGATATTCAAGCATTAAATTAAAAATACCAGGACAAGCCCAGCACTTTATTTAATGTATAACTATTAAGTAAAAAATCTGAAATTTGCAGACATCCATATCTCTTCCAATTCAGCAGTCTAACTTAAATAGCCATGCAGGACTAAACTAAGTTCAGATATACCATATATTAATAATTTAGCATTATAAAATTGTCAAAACCTTAATAGCAAAAAATAAAATTAAAAAAAAAATCCAAGTCAGATGTCACATGACCTAATTTAATAAGCTTGTATTTGCAAATATTATACATAGAGCTCATAAAATAAACTCTTAACCTAGTTCTGTCTCATATGGCTATTTAAGTTAGAGAGTTAGATTGAAAGACATCTTGATGTCTGAAAATTTCAGTTTTTCTATTTAATAGATATACATTAGATAAAATGCTGGGTTTGTTCTGGTATTTTTAGTCTAATGCTTGAATATCTTGGCACCTCACTGACGATGGCAGTAGCAGAAACTGGTCTGGGGTTGGAGATATTTTGCAAAGCTTGTTAAGAGCTTATTTTGTGAGCTCTATATATAACATTTGTAAATACAAGCTTATTAAATTAGCTCATGTGACATCTGACTTGATTTTTTTTGTAACATCTACTGATAGATGATGGAAATGACCCAATATATTATCACATCTAATACATTATCATCACAAACCTTCAGGTGAATACTTTCTTACCAATTGTTTACCAATTAAGTATTCCTTAGATATTATTAATATCTGAAATTATTTTTTCTGCTTGAATTACTATTTCTGATCATATATACTGCTAAGACTGATTACCATGTACTAATTTACTCCAATAGTCCTTTCAAAACCATCTTGAATTTAAATTTTACAAACACATATGGAAATACAAATAGGAAACATTATAGTAACAATCGTAATTTCAATGAAAATGTTTAAGGTTTATTTGGATTAATCTTCAAATGTTAATCTTCTATTTACAGATTATACTATCATTTAAAACCAGGCAACACTTGGACAATCCCAATATCAATAACAATCAAGAATTTCAAACTGTTGTCAAGGCAACCTTTTTTCCCCTGTCATAGCATCAGCTAGGAAGTGAACTCGCTAACCCAGGACAACTGATTGTAAAGCAGCTGTGCTGATCACTTGCCCACCAATGCTTGATAAGGCAATCTTCTTTTAACAATAAAGATGGAATCCCACCTTTATTAATAGTCTAATATACTTATATAGACACTAAAATTACAACTTGACCACAAAGATTATACTATATATATTAAAATAGTTTTTCATTGACAAAATATATAGAATAGGTAGGAAGAGATGAGAGTTAGAATAGTTACTTAGGCTAGTTGAGAATGAAATCATATTTACTTTAGTTAAAATAATCTAGAAGTTAAAAACATTAAGAAATAAAAATGTTAAATCCATGTAATATTAAAAGGGAAGAAATAAAATATATTTCATTTTGCTGCAAAATATTAAAATAAAAGTAACAAGTATTTTTTCTTTTTCTTTCATGTCTTAGGATTAAGAGTGTTTAAATTGATTGAAATGTTAATAACTCTAATTAAGGGTGTTTTTTTAATGCAAACATTTTTTAGATAAAAAAAATTTATTTTATAGTACTATTAATAATAAAGAACTCATATTATATGTAATTAAACTGAAACTTCTAATGAGTTATATATTTTAAATAAACTCTCCAAAAGATAGATGATATCACCTGTCTCTTAGCAATTCTTCTTATATATGATTACTTTGTTTACAAAATTATAAATGGGAGAGTGAATTCCATCTGCTGATTATATATGTTTATAAATACATAATGAAAATCACTACTTAAATATTTAGAAGATCAAAACAAAGTCTTACTTTAACCAACCTCTAAATACGAAATGAAAATTCATTTTTAACACCTGTAAATAATAAATAATTCAGATTATATGGAGCAAAACAGGAAGTAACTTAAGCCGAGTTATTTACTATCTATAGATATTAAAACACTATACTGTGAAATTCTGAGTTCGAATCCGTTATATATCTACAGATACTAAAACTGAGTTTTCAGTGCATATTTAGACTTTCTTTAAACAAAAGCTTGATTTTCTGAACATTTCAATGATGATTTTTATAATTAATTCTATATATTTATATATAATCTATAGATCAAATTTAATCTTTCATTTAGAATGACATAAATAAACTAAGCATATATAAAAATAAATGCTAAGAGACATGTGGTGTCATCTAGTAAATAATATTTTTGCAGTGTAATTTTTTACTACACCACTTTCATGAAAGATAGGGACTGGTTTCTATCCAGTTTTAAGTCTTTGTGGTGGGATGTATCCATAAACAATCCTACCTTGCATAAGAGTGTAAGTAAAAATTACAATACAGAAATATTATTCACTAATGAATAATTTTTAATCTAGTGGATGCCTAATAAAAATTAGTCTGGTAATATCATCAGTATTTTTGGATGTTTATTTACATTGTTTAACTCATTGTAGCTTTAGTGTATTTTCTGTTCAGCTATAGTACTATTTTTAAAAGAGAACAAACGAAAAATAACTTTTTTAGATTAAAATTTTGGTAAACTATTAATAAACATGTTTTTTTTCATGGCTTTGGTTTGATTAATTAAAAACAGACTTTTAAATACTTATTTGTACTATTTAGTCAAATCACAAGACAATCCCCAAATATGATATAATTCTAATTAATAAAAGAGCTGAGGTTTTAACAGAGTATGAGAGTATGAATACAATTTTAAAATAAGCAAAAACTCAGTGAAATTCTTGTTTGAAAAGAAAGTTTATTGTCTTTACAAATTTTAAAAGAATGGAAGTGAAGAAGAAAAAATTGATTTCCCCAATATCCCGAGAAGTGCCAAAAATGGTTAAATTTCCACCATGGACACAATATATAAATATAATTTTCAGAAAATGATTAAATCCTTTTGATGACTGCAGAAAAATATGAAAATCAACCTTATTCATTCACATGTAACCCGAAATTTTGACTTTATTCAAAATTAAAAAAAAACTTAAATGAAAAAAAATTATAATAAATCAACATGGGCCCAAATATGTAAGTAAAGGCATTTATACTTATTTTAAACTATAAAACTATCTAAAAGAATTATCAAATGCTTTCTTTTTCTACACACACACACACACACACACACACACACACACACACACACACACACACACACACACACACACACACACACACACACATATATATATATATATATATAAACTCAATCATGCAAATATTAATAGTTTAAATTATATTTCCTTGGATATTTTTTTTACGTAGGCAAACGTAAATATTTATGAATGTAGTTTTACATATTATATAATGATTTGTTATGTATTTATTATTCATATGGATAATAAATAACAATCAACAAACCCTCAAAAAGAGTATGGACATTTTAACTTCAAAAGAAGAAAAAAAAGAAAAAAAGACACGCTACTCTAAAACAACATTTTGCAATGACCAAACAAACCAGTCTGTGAAACAGAAATATGTTCATATATAAAACATGCTGATCCAATTTTTTGTTTCCATGTTATTTTACAATCTTATTTTTTTAGTTTCTACATCATAAAACATTACTTTCTGAAATATTTCTACATGTCTAATTGTAGTTTTTCAACATATTCTATTCTCTGCAATATATTCCTAAAACAAAACAATTGTTAATGCATTTATTTAGAATGTGTTTGAGATAATCTTTATAACATAGACAAGATCTACCTCTCCTAAAAAAGCCATGTTCTTGTTTTCAATGCCTTCCATTGTCCATTCATTTTACATGTCAAATTCAATGAATGAGTGATTTGGAAATACATCTGGGTTTTTTTTACGCGGACTTATTTAACACGATTTTGAAGTTACGCGATTCGTGTTTCACCGGAAGTCAAACTCCGATAATGCACTATTACTTTAAATAATAAATTTCGCGCACTTACGTTATATTGAAAGTAATAGCACATTATTGGAATTCAACTTTCTTCTTAGTAATTTCAATATTTTCAGTGCTTTATAATAGTAAGATTTTATGCAATAATGAAATTAAAATCATGATTTCCACATTTTATGTATACACACATTAAATTTTACAAGATTATAAGGTAAATTTGTTCAAACATTGTGCGTGTTAATTTTGCATTTTAAATCACATTCTGTTTTTGCTTTTTAAAAAAGAACGTAATCAATTATTAATCATTTAGTGTTCGCAAGTTTATTTTTAAAAGGTCAGTAATAGCAGTGGGCACAATTAAATTTGACAATTAAAATCTGATTTTTAATTGTAATTAACAATTTAAAAATTACTTACGGTGACTTGAAATTAATTTGATGAGAAATTTGATTTTTAAAGAGAATTGAAAATTAAAGACAAAAATAAGAATTTAATTTTCAGTTGTTAGTTTCATAAACAATTAATAAAATCATCATCTCAAAGATTAATTACTAATTATGTTGTCACCAGAAAACCATTGACACAACATGAGTGTGAAGTTGGCACTAGTTGTTTGCAAATGAACGTGTTTTTTGGCAAATAGCTATAATAATTAAAACGTGTATAAAAAATGTAAATTACTGTACTGTAAATTATGCATAAAAATATATTATTTTGAATAAAATTAAATATTATAGTTCAAAAAAGTTTGTCTTGTATCAATTTTTTCAAATTTGAAAATTTTTATTAGTCATATTTTATTTCCTTTTTTTTTTGCGCAAATTTTAAAATAATTTTACATTGGTGCTTTGCTTTTACATGAATTTTGAAAAATCACAGACCACCCCCCCTTTTTTAATATAAGTTATGTCTCTTTTTGTGCGATTTTGTTTGCGCGTATTTTCTGAGGAACCTATCTATCGTGTAAAATGAGTCCCAGGTGTAATGGATTCATAGTATTGGTTTTAGGACCTTGGAATTGTATTTGTAAAATTTTATGGAGAGATCCTAAATATAATTTTTTTTTCCTTTTCTTATGTATTGATTTCAATATTTACATATGATATCATTTCCAACATTCTTAAACACTTCAACAATACTATTTTTATATCAAAACTTTATTTTTATAGTTTCGACTGTCCTGCAGTCATCATCAGAGTTACAATATCCAAATATATTATTATACAATTAATACATTTTATACACATGCATATATATGTAATCAAATATATAATTAAACATATACCTTAACTTGAGCATTAGAAATAATCATTTTCCATTTTATTACTCTACTTTTAATTAATTTTATCTACAATTATTTTATATTATTTTATTTTTAAATTATTTTAAAAACTATTTATTATAATTTTATTTTTTTTTATTTTTAAAAACTTAACTTTTTTGTTCTATTTAATACATATTATTTTATTAACTTTATACTTATATTTTTAATCAACTTCTAATATATTTTTTATAACTAACTATTAACTTTTTTACATTACAAATTACCTACCTCTTTATATATCCTATTTCTAAAAACCAAAGGACATAATTTTTCAAAATGTTTATATTTGCTAAATACATCTCTCTATCATCATTTTTTCAACTTTATTTTTTAACCAACCTTTTTATATTCAAACAATTATTAATAATAATTGTTTATAAAATTATTGTCTTTACCCCAAAATCCCTCTTAAGATTTGGTTTATATTTTTAATAAATATTACTCTTTAATTTTCTTATCTTCTCTATTATTTGTACACTTTCTCCAAACTATGACCTGTTTGTAAAGAATGCAAATAAATAGGTGATTTTTTATCATATTTATGTTGCATTAATTGAATTCTTTGTTTTGCTTACATAATTAATTATTATATTTTTACTTTTACATGACTTGTATTTAATTTTATATACCCCATTTACGCATTTTTTTCTTTTCTCACATATTTATTATCGAATATATTAAATATATTTTTCCTTTTATTTACTATCTTAAATTTTATTTCATTATTAAACTTATTATTTTTAATAATTATTTTATTCATTATTTTTACAATACTATTATTATAAGTTTTAATACTCATATATTTATTCTTATCTATTTTTTTTACATATTGTCTTTTTATTTTTATTAAATTTTTCTTCTGATTTTTTTATACTTTCTTTTGTAAGTTTTTCTGGATATGCATTATCTTTAAATTCTTTAATTTTATTTATTCTTTCTATTTACTGTAATCTTCTTCATTTGAGAAAGAATACCAAACCCTATATATTCTTGAATTTATACTATTTATTTTATATTTATATTCAAATTCCAATTACTTATATTAATTACTATCTATATTAATATTTTTTATATAGATGTCTCTATCTTGCATTTTCCAATTCTATATGACTTCTTTAACAAAATATCTAAATGTGGCAATTTATTATCATTTTCTTTTTCTATTGTACATTTTATATTTTTATCTAACTTATTAATCTCTGAAGGATACATATCTGTGTGTCTTTGATTCTTATTAAAAATCAATAAGTAATTATCAACACACATTTGCATAAATTGGACCATTATTATTATTAATCATTAAATCTTCCATATTCTCCATAAATATATAATATTATATTTAATGTTTTTATGGTTATATGATGTAAATAAAATAATATTTTTGGGTACAAACTGTGTATTAATTTGCATTCATCATCATCATCATCATTATCAACCATTATCAATCCACTGCAGGATGAAGGTCTCTCCAAGTTTAATCCATCTTCTCCGATCTTTAGCTTCTCTTCTCCACATCACCCCTGCACACTTTCTTATTTCATCCATCCATCTCACATGTGGTCTCTTTCTAGGTCTTTTACAATCTCTTGGAATCCAGTTTAAAATTTCAATTGTCCATCTATTATCATCTCTTCTAGCAATATGTCCAGCCCAACACCACTTCAATCTTTTAATTTTTTCAATGATGTCAGTAACACCTGTTTGTTCTCTTACCCATACATTGCGTTTTCGATCTCTTCTTGTTACTCCCAACATACACCTCTTCATAATTCTTTGAGTGGTCTGAAGTCTCTGTATTGCTCTTTTATTGAGTGTCCAAGTCTCAGATCCATAAGTAAGAACTGGTAAAACACATTTGTTAAAAACCTTCATTTTCAAACACATAGGCATATTTCCTTTTAGTATCAAGTTATTTCTACCAAAAGCACTCCAACCAAGTTTAATTCTATGATTAATTTCCTCCATTATGTTTCCATCTGTATTAATAATCTGACCAAGGTATTTGTAACTGTTAACTTCTTCTAATTCATCATAATCAATCTTTATTTTCATATTTTGAGCAAACCGATTAAACATTACTTTAGTCTTTTTAACATTTATCTTTAGTCCTACTTTCCTACTTTCATCTGATAACTCCTGCAACATTTCCTGCAGCTCTGAAGCATTATTTGCAAAAACAACTACATCATCTGCAAAATCTAAATGACTTAAATAATCTCCATTTACTTTCACTCCTTTAGTTTCCCATTTTAATCCACAAAATACTTTTCGCAGCACTGCTGTAAAAAGTTTTGGAGATATGGAGTCACCTTGTCTTACACCTTTCTCAATGTTGACTTTCCCAGTATCATTATGTAATCTAATTGTTGCTGTTGCATTTTTATAAATATTCTTTAAAATATGACAATATCCTGGTGATGATCCAATGCTTTAATCACTGAAGAAATGTTTATAGAATCAAATGCCTTTTCATAATCTACAAATCCAAAACATAATGACAACTCATATTCATTTGTTTTTTCTATAACTTCTCTCAATACCTGAATATGATATACTGTACTAAAACCACTTTTAAATCCAGCTTGTTCTCTTGGTTGGTGGAAATCCAATGTTCTCTGTAGACGAGTTGTAATTATCTTGGTAAAAATTTTATATAAAACTGATAAAAGGCCAATAGGTCTGTAATTTCTAATATCTTCTTTATCACCTTTTTTAAATATTAATATTATTACTGCATTCTTCCAATCATCTGGTACATCTTTATCATTTAGACATTTGGTATATAACTTTGCTAAAAATTTTTCTGTTTCTTCACCTGCTTTTTTTAATATATCAATTATAATTCCATCATTACCTGGAGCCTTTCCTTTCTTCATACATTTAATTGCATTTCTCACTTCTTCATTTAAAATTCTGGGCAATTCGGAAGATGTAATAGATATAGGAGGTACTTGTTCTTTATTACTATATAATTCTTGATAAAATTTTTCTACCAATTTCATGATGTCATCTCTCTTTCTAATAATAATTCCATCTTTTTTCCTTATTGCAGATATAAATTTCCTACCAATACCAAAATGTTGTTTTACATTCTTAAGACTTTTATTTTCTTCTACAGCTTTTCTTGCTAGTTCACAGTTATATTTTCTTATATCATTTTCAACTCTTTTCCGCACCATTTTACAAAATTCGAGATATTCAATTCTTTTTAATGCATTATTTTTATATATCTTCATATTTCTTCTTTTCTTCATAAATTCTCTAGTTTCAGTAGAAATTTTGTTGGTCAATTGCTGCTTTTCTCTACCAGCTATCTTTGTTGCAGTTTTTAAAAGTGTATGAGTTATTTTCATATTAATTTCATTCAAATCTGAATCATGTTCAAAATCTACTAATACTCGAAATCGATTTATAAGTTCTAATTTAAATTCATTAGAATGTTTCTGAAGATTAGGAATATCAACTGTAAATATTGTTTTTCTTAACAATTTTTGTCTTTCTAGTTTTACATTAACACGTAACTTACACCTTACTAATCGATGATCACTTCCTGTGTTAAATTTATTAAGAACATTACAATCTTGAAATATGTATTTCCTGTTAGTCAAAATATAATCCAATTCTGCTGTATCTTCATTTGGATGTTTCCATGTCCATTTTCTTTTAACATTTTTCTCAAAAAAAGAATTCATAATATAAAGTTTTTCTTTTTCTGCAAACTCCACAAGTCTATGTCCTCTCTCATTTCTATTACTATAACCAAAATTACCTACAGCACTTTCATCTTTCATTTGTTTAGCAATTCTAGCATTAAAGTCTCCCATAACAATTTTAAAATGTTGTTTACTCTTATCAAAATCCTTTTGTACATCCATATAAAAATCTTCTACTACTTCATCACTATGAGAACTTGTTAGGGCATAAACCTGAATTATCTGCATTTGGTATCTGCTATTAAGTTGTATAACTAATCTTGCCACTCTGTCTGATACACCATCAATCTCCACAATATTGTTCTTCCACTATTTATGTATAATGAATCCTACTCCACTTGTATTTCCAATATTTGTGCCTTTATAATAAAATATATGTCCACTTTTTAAATCAATTGTCTCTTCACCTTTTCTTCTAACTTCACAAAGTCCAATAATATCCCATTTAATATAAGAGAGTTCTTTTTCTAATTCTTGCAATCTTCCTTCACTTGAAAGTGATCTGCAGTTGTAAGTACCTAAATAAAAAGTTGTCATCAAATGGCAGCCTGGGTCCGCAATCAGGAGATTCTTAGCATGCTCCACCTTCGGCCACCAACCGCTGCCTTGGTTGGTGACTTTACAGCCTCCTGGGAATAAGGGCCATGCTTTATTTTTGTCTGTCATAATTATATATATGTATTGGAAAAATATTTATCATTTACACAAACATTCATTCTGCCTTATCAGGCACTGAGAAGAAAGACCATGGTGTTTCTTGATCTTAAACTCAGAGGTAAAAAGCCAAAAAACTCACCACGCTGGCTAATGCGTGTTGGTGAGCAGCCCATCCATGTTCGTATACTATATGAATAAACACATAGTAATAACAGCTGCAACGACAAGAACGTATGGAGTGGACATTAGGAATTTGCCTGCTCGGTTCCTTTAAGGCCTCCAAGAGGAATCAAAGGGTCTCCTTTCAGTTAATAGCAAACTCCTTTCTGCAGCCTAATTTGCACTACAATTCGATATTTCGACAGACTAGCAACCGCCATAATCAAGGTTAACTTTTGAAAGAACAATCATTAGATCTCAAATAATAATGTGACTCAGTGTGAGATGAGAATATATATATATATATATATATATATATATATATATATATATATATATATATATATATATATATATATATATATATATATATATATTTGTGATAGCACGAGGTGATCACATATATTTAATATAATATGTATATTCAGTTAGGTCAAATATTAAAAGAAAAAAAAAAAGAGAAGAAAAAAGATTTTAGATAAGATAACAGACGAGTTAGATAAGAATTAGTGGTTTGTAGAAGGAATGTGGGATAACATTTAAAGATCGTTATCAGCTAGTAAATGGGAGTGAAAGAATGAATGGTAGTTATAAAATAAAATAAATGTCGAATTTTGTTGTACTAAAGCATTTTCTCGGAAGGAAAAAAGATGAAACTCTTACGGTAAAAATCATGGAAATTATTACTGAGAAATTCATAGAGTGATGGTTAATAGAAATAAATAAATAAAATAAATGTAATAAGTTTAATTAGAGAAAGAATAAATGCAACAAATGAAAGGGAGAGTAATTAAATTATTTTAAGATCAAAGATGGCCGTAGGTGTGAAAACGTGATCCACAAGACAAAGGGGAGGGAGTTTTTTTTTTTTCTAAGAGAGAGTAGAGCGGTGTAAAAAGAAAGTGTGATCCCAGTTTTTCAAAAAGGAAACCATTTTTTTTTGTTCCTAGCGAAATGTTTAACTGCCACCCAGGCTATAGTTAAAGAAATGATGATCGAGTAGAAGAAATACTTTCGAGCGCCGGTTCGAAACGCTACTCCATACTCCAGCCTGTAACACAGTCGAAATGAAGATAGTCCCTGCTCACCGACCTATGTCTCCGTGCCATTTGGAAACCGTTGGGAAGAAACTATACGGAGTTGAACCGCTCTACAAAAGAAGTGGAACGCCCACAATGCGGTTCGAAGAAGTGACTGAATAAATTGCCAGGACCGTTTACCTAGGTAATCATACATTAGCATGCTAACTTATTAACTCCTAGTTTAATCATAATTCCAAGGAATCAAGAATGCGAATTGTTCCTTTATATAACTCTGATACATAGAAACTCTAATTGAACGATTATTCCTTTATATAACTCTGATACATATAAACTTTAATTGAACGAACATTTATAAGAAACTTATTTACATACATTTCATACTAACACTCTATACACGTATTTTTTTTATTATTAATATGTCTCGAAATTATAGAAATTATGTTTTATGTTAGACAACCAATAAACCTCGTTTTAAAATTTGCATTACTGTAATTACTTGCTATGTCAACCATTATTATTTTTTTTATGTCAGGAAGAACAATCGGTTGGGAAATATAGTTTGATTTGATTTTATTAGGTCAAACTCAACCGGTAAGGTAGTAATTGAATATATTATATTCTTACTAATCCGTTCTATATATATTTTGTGTAGCTGGTTGCCTCCGTCAGATTATACTTGATAGGGTATCAACCTAGAAGCGGCCGTATAGATAGACTGGAGGCATGCCGGTTACATAAATTTGGGGGCCAGTCCGAAGATTTCTGAACGTAACCGAAGCCAGAATTCACATAAAGTGAAAGGCAAATCTCGAAAATGTATTTTTAATGATTATTATATTAGAGACGACAATGAGTTGACGTGGCAAGTAAAAAAAAAAAAAAAAAAGAAGAGAAAAATGTGTATAACAGAGTTTGAACGATTTTGAAATAGAGCGAATGGGAAAATGAAATAGTTATATTCATGTAGAAATGATACGTGGGTATTTGGTATTAGAGAATAGAGGTTGCGAGTGAAAAATCAGTTTGGGAATTTTTTAAAAAAAAAAAAAAAAGGAAAGAAAAGGGAAGGGTTATTCTTAGAAAGAGTAATAAATTCAGTTATAATATGAAATGACTTTTACATGGATAAGTTTGCCACTAATTTCGTAGTGATTAGATATTGATAAGACATTTGAATTTTGAATTGCGCGATACGCGATTGTTGACAAGAACTAGCTGGTTCTAATTTGTTTGTAACAGTGAAAACGTATTTGAAACCTATTGTTAGATTTTGTGAAAAAACTACAAGGTAGACGATCTAAGTTCGTCAGTGGCATTGTTTACTCCGAGATTTTTTTTTAACGCAATCTAAAGAAACGTGGAGTCATACGGAATAATTATGTATATCATGTGATTGACTAGCTGTGATGGAAATACTTAATAGGAGTAATTATTAAACTTTCAAAACTTACTTAGCTAATAGCTTAGATTTTCTCACACACACATTGGTACTTTTGCGGTCGTTATATAACCGTACGGAGAGTATAAGATATACGTTGAGATAGAGTTCGCAATTGAGTTGTGCATATGCGAGTGTCAGTCGAAAATTAGTAATAGAGTAGGAGTGGTGTTGGTATAAGTAGAGATACGAGTATAGGTAGAGACTGAGCGGGTACATAACACATAATTGGGTGTGGAGTAGTCCGAACATTGGCGTTCGAATAGTAAATAATTGCCATAAATTTTAGAATATAAAACAAGAGAGAAAAAGTAGTTCGTTTTAAAAAACCATTCAGTTAGTGTTCACAATCGGATTCAATACGTAAATGCTTACTAGGTCAAAGAAAGTCATGGATGTTCAGGAGCCAGAGGAAGTAGAAAGGTTGGACAATAGTGGGAGTTCACTTGGGATGTCAGACCCACAACTAACCACTGGGGATATTAGTAACAGAGAATTATATGACCTAATAAATCAAATGAGAAACGAACAGAAAGAGTTTATGAAACAGCAGAGAGAAGAGCAACAGGAGTTCATGAAGCAATGTAAGGAAGAACAGAGGACATTCATGGAACAGTGCAGAGAGGAGCAAAGAGCATTTATGAATAAATGGGACGAAAACTACAAGCCAAAAACTGTAGAATCTAATAGACAATTCGATAATTATAATAAAAGTGAAATTGCAAGTCAGGAACAAGGTGTTAGGCCATTGGAAGTAAAGAAAGAGTGGTCGCAGCAAATGGTAGATCTAAATAAGAAAGTTGATGAACAAGGGGAATACATTAGGATATGCCAATATGGCGTTAATGAGTGTAATATAAAAATAAACGATGTGCAGAGCGATGTCCAACAAGAAAGAGTGAATAACCGGGATAGTCTAGGGACGTATATAGGTGAGAATAGTAGTATAGTAGAACAACTTAAAGGTGATGTAGATAAGTTGCGGGATAAAGTAGAGATATTGGAAATTAAGGTCGGACGTATGCGGAGTAGACCCATTGATGATGTTAGGGTGGGGACGTATAATTACGATCCGGAAAGGAGCAGCGCAGCCGCAGTTAATCAGTTTGTCAAAATCTGCATGTTTAATGGACTTGAGGGGGAGAATCCATTAGAACATCTAAACGAGTTAGAAAAATATTGCGAGCTCAACAAATTGCATGATGAGGCGTGCATTGCGATTGCGTGTAGCCATTTGCGAGAGGAGGCCCGTACATGGTGGGACTCGTTATTTGTAAAACCTCAAACACTACAGCAATATAAAAACGTAATTTTGAAGGATTATTGGGGTGAGAAAATACAAGAAGATATATTCTATAGCATAGTGGAAGAAAAATGGAAACCCGGGAAGTCTTTTGCATCATTTTTCCGCCAACAAGTCGCTTCATTGCGAATGCTAACCGCAGACTCCCTGACAGAAAAACAGATAGTACAGATTGTGAGGCGAAACCTACCCACATACGTCGAACAAATGTTAGTGGGCACAGAAAGGCAGACAGCCGAGCAAATGTCCGAATTACTTAGAATATTTGATAGATCCGGACAGGAGGACAGAGTAGATAATGGAGAGCTCAAAACCCCTCCAAAGGATCCCCCCATGAATAGAGTTCGGGATCAAGTTTATCAAAATCAGTGGGACAGGAATGGTCTCAGAAGAATAACAGAAAGAGAAAGGAATACGTATGGGCCGCAAACAAGATGGAAAGAAACGGAGATCAAGCGACCGCAGACCTTTCAACACTACAATGGGTATAGGGATAAGGAAGAGCCTGCAAGCACCAGTGGGTATATCCCGAGAAAGCCAGGACCGCCAGATAAAGTTTAATGAATAGTATAGTACATTCAGGATGGACGCAGATGATGACCAACAACACACACTTGGATATACGACAAAAGGAAAAAAATTAATAATATAAATATGAAAGGTTTGGGAAATGAGATCAGAGGAAACGGGAGTCATGAGTGGATGGGTGACAAAGGAATATAGTTGCTGACAGTTATGGAAAAACAGGCGAGTACGTACCGAGGAATATCTTTACGAGTGGGTCGAGGTATACGTGATTAGATTAATATTCTATAAGTATGGAGATTAGATAAAACCCCAAAACAAATAAAGGTTAATTCAGTAGTGCTTCCCGAAAGATAAATTTGGAAAGAACTAGTATGGATAGAGGTAATGGAAGGGTTAGGTTGTAAATGAAGGGAGATGATAGTATAAGAAGCCTAGTGACCTCTTCATAATGCTCCAAACATTTATCATCACAATAAACTGAGCACAACATTCAATACTGATTAGCGGGATAATAAACGAACGAGCAGCATGCTAATTATCAGAATTAACATTCTATTAATTCCTAATGGGGGAGGGTGTAATGTGATAGCACGAGGTGATCACATATATTTAATATAATATGTATATTCAGTTAGGTCAAATATTAAAAGGAAAAAAAAAAGAGAAAGAAAAAAGATTTTAGATAAGATAACAGACGAGTTAGATAAGAATTAGTGGTTTGTAGAAGGAATGTGGGATAACATTTAAAGATCGTTATCAGCTAGTAAATGGGAGTGAAAGAATGAATGGTAGTTATAAAATAAAATAAATGTCGAATTTTGTTGTACTAAAGCATTTTTCTCGGAAGGAAAAAAGATGAAACTCTTACGGTAAAAATCATGGAAATTATTACTGAGAAATTCATAGAGTGATGGTTAAGAGAAATAAATAAATAAAATAAATGTAATAAGTTTAATTAGAGAAAGAATAAATGCAACAAATGAAAGGGAGAGTAATTAAATTATTTTAAGATCAAAGATGGCCGTAGGTGTGAAAACGTGATCCACAAGACAAAGGGGAGGGAGTTTTTTTTTTTCTAAGAGAGAGTAGAGCGGTGTAAAAAGAAAGTGTGATCCCAGTTTTTCAAAAAGGAAAACCATTTTTTTTTGTTCCTAGCGAAATGTTTAACTGCCACCCAGGCTATAGTTAAAGAAATGATGATCGAGTAGAAGAAATACTTTCGAGCGCCGGTTCGAAACGCTACTCCATACTCCAGCCTGTAACACAGTCGAAATGAAGATAGTCCCTGCTCACCGACCTATGTCTCCGTGCCATTTGGAAACCGTTGGGAAGAAACTATACGGAGTTGAACCGCTCTACAAAAGAAGTGGAACGCCCACAACGCGGTTCGAAGAAGTGACTGAATAAATTGCCAGGACCGTTTACCTAGGTAATCATACATTAGCATGCTAACTTATTAACTCCTAGTTTAATCATAATTCCAAGGAATCAAGAATGCGAATTGTTCCTTTATATAACTCTGATACATAGAAACTCTAATTGAACGATTATTCCTTTATATAACTCTGATACATATAAACTTTAATTGAACGAACATTTATAAGAAACTTATTTACATACATTTCATACTAACACTCTATACACGTATTTTTTATTATTAATATGTCTCGAAATTATAGAAATTATGTTTTATGTTAGACAACCAATAAACCTCGTTTTAAAATTTGCATTACTGTAATTACTTGCTATGTCAACCATTATTATTTTTTTTATGTCAGGAAGAACAATCGGTTGGGAAATATAGTTTGATTTGATTTTATTAGGTCAAACTCAACCGGTAAGGTAGTAATTGAATATATTATATTCTTACTAATCCGTTCTATATATATTTTGTGTAGCTGGTTGCCTCCGTCAGATTATGCTTGATAGGGTATCAACCTAGAAGCGGCCGTATAGATAGACTGGAGGCATGCCGGTTACAATATATATATATGCATTACTAAGTAGCCCACTTAAAGCTCCTCCTATTAGTAATCCTTTTTTTGTTTGTTTATAATATGCTCCATTAAACTTAAATGTAATCTTTTTACAACTAATTCACGTTACTTCTTTCAATGTCTCTATTGGAATTTTAATTTCTTTAAATTCATTACTTCTATATCTTTTTATTGCTAACTCTATTGCTTCTTATAATTTATATTCATGTATATTAACACATTATCTATTTTTATCATAGTGAACTTATAATTATTATATTCATTTATTTTATCTTTAATTTTTTTTATTAACTATTTATTATCTTTAATATAAAACTACTTATATCATTAATATATTTTTTAAAAATATTAATTGATGTCCGTTTAGATATTCCATCAAAATATAAATTTGTATCATTTATAATTAGTCTTAAGGGCACACTTCCTTAAATATTTTTTTGGTGCCCCATATATTCTTGCCATCCCACAATCTTTATTTCCTAAAAATGCAAATATTTTTCTATCTATTAATCCATTATTATATAATCCTTTTACTAATTCATAAATCTTCCTATTTTTAAATTTAGTATCACTTTTTTTATTTTAATAAAATATTCCTCTGACAACAATTTATTCATTTTACTAATATATTCTTCTTTATTCCTTAATACTAATTTATTACCTTTATTTGATTTTATAAACACTATTTCTTTCTCATATTTATTCCTTATTTGTTTATCCTCTTTTATTTCAATTACATTTTTCAAATTATTTATCCCCTTATTTTTATTTTTAATTTCAATAATTAACTTTTTAACTTTATATGACATATTATTCACTTGTTTGAAACTTTTCAACCACACTTTATTTTTTTATATTAATTATGTTATTAATATCCTTATTTTCTTAATGATATATACCATAATTACTATCTAAATACTATTGTACCATTTTCTCTACTAATGCTTGCACTTTTATTATATCCTTATTTTTGCATACTCAATATGGTACATATTTTAAATCTTTACTTACTATATTAACTAATCTTTCTTATTGCATTGCCAAATGTATATCATATAATACAAAATCTTCCATGCATTTTACTACTGTTACACAATGCTTTATTTATCACCCTCTTTTACAGTTTACAGTTTCAATTGCCCCAGAAATCTTCTTCAGAACTTTTATATCTCCTAACTTCAACTGCACTTTATTACTGTTACACAATGCTTTATTTATCACCCTCTTTTACAGTTTACAGTTTCAATTGCCCCAGAAATCTTCTTCAGAACTTTTATATCTCCTAACTTCAACTGCACTTTACTACTGTTACACAATGCTTTATTTATCACCCTCTTTTACAGCTTCGATTGCCCCAGCAATCTTATTCAGAACTGCAGTTAAATCTAGAAGATATAAAACTTCTGAAGAAGATTGCTGAGGCAATCAAAACTGTAAACTGTAAAACAGGGTGTTAAATAAAGCAGTGTGTAACAGTAGTAAAGTGCATAGATGATTTAGTATTATTTGATATACTTATTATATTTTCTTCTTCCTCAGTCAGCTCAATATATTGTAACCGGCTGCTGGTTTGGTCATTCGACAACCCGGCACAAGAGATCGAGGGCTCCGAAATAAACCTGACATAGCGTAAAGTTTTATTTGTTTACTCATATCGATAGTTATTAGCTATCCACACAAGGGGGCGCCAGATACGATTATTTAATTGGATTTTAATTACTCGCATCACCTTACGTCATGTCAAAATGACTTCGGAGTCAAATCCCGCCCACTAGCTCAAACTCCCAGCATAGACCAATAGATAACTCAAGGCTGCAATATAGTTATTTCGAGGACGACTCCTCCCGGAAAAGCGCACCGTCCGCTAATGAAGAATCAGCTTGGTTTTCTAATTAGTCGACTACAGCATAAGATTCATTTATTGGTCTGTCACCGACCAATGCGGTGGTTCGTTTACGCCCCGAACACTAGGCTTACAAGTTCATCCCCCCGACATATCGTATATAACATAATTATTTGACGTTTACTTCGATTGATTATAGACCCGCCCGCTCTTACATCTATCTTAACTAAGGTTAAATAAGAAACATCGTGACTTATGGCACGATGTTGACATAATTCATAAAGAAACAAATTGAAATGAAATTTAAACTTAACTAAACATATTTCAACAGTGAATTATTAAAGATTAAATAAACTACGATTTTAAGTGCATGAAAAGATTTGAGAAATGCTCGACTTGGTTAAATATTGAATAATTTTATTAAATGTGAAAAGAAACATTATTAATTTGGTTTATTGCACACGCGCACATACATTCACGCTCACAGAGAATCATAATTAAACATAGCACAATATGAATATCGGAATAAAGTTCCTTTCTATTTGAGAAAATATATTATTTTTCCTTAGATTCACTAAAGTTCAAAGTTCATGTTTACAAAGTTCTATGACTAAGATAAGTTAAGATGACGAGGAAAGTTTAAGGTTTGTTTACTTAGGTTGGTTAATTACGAGATTTCCTTACGAGTTTATAAAGTGAGTGAGTGAACATAATATAAAACATATTTACCTAGGATTTGATTTGGTTTCCGTGGCTGGAGTGATCCGCTGGCTTATAATGAGTATTGGATGGTCCGGACGAGTTTGGGTATCTCTTGGAACATGATTTTTTGTTATCGGGAGCATTAACTTCACACGACGATGTTATTGTAATTTCATAGCTTCGGAGATAAGTAGTAGCGGAGCGCCGATCAGTCACTGAAGGGTTTATTAGCCCCTCATGACAGTCGACGCTCTTAATATTAATTTCGTAGTGATCATCTTGAATGCGGAAGAATAATATACGTTATTTCAGAACAACTATCTTGATAAAATAAAAAGCATAAGCATTGGGATAAAAATAAGCATGGGGTGGTTCAGAATAAAAAGAACAGCTCAAAGTTTGAACTACAATAATAATAAACAGATTGGATTTTTTTGAATAGTTTTTAACTGATATTTATATCGGGTGATCCTTATCGGAGGAGATCTACCCCCAGAGTTCCGTGTTCCTGGAGCTGCCGTTCAGGTCCGTGTTTGAGGTAACTGTTCCTCAATCCTTGTGCTAAAGGCAATATTTATTTCGGGACAATCTTTTGTTGCAATCTTACTCTTACCAACCTTACTTCTTCACACCTCGAGTGCATGCGTGTGTGCGTGTGTTTTACAAGAACAATACAAGCTGTATTAAATTTAGAAGTCGAGCATTTAATCTTTTCCTCAAATCTTTTCTATAAGTTTTACTTTAGTTAACATTATAATTCTAAAATGAACATATTTAATTACCCCGTGGCGTCTTCGAGTGACAATTATATTTTATTATTTAGGAGAGCAAATTATATTTATTATTTCTAAGAGTAAATTATATTTCCTTTATCATTTCTTCGCGAAGGCTATTTTATTAAATTTTATTACCTGAAAGCTATAATCATTTACTTGGACGTTCACTGTCTATATTTTATAAATGTATTTTATGAGCGGAAAAAAAACTATTACAGGTTATGAAAACAAATCATGAGTGTTTTAGGTTGCTTGCTGGGGTGTGTGTGTGCGATATATCGATGTAACACTATCTCGTTACAATATGTTATAATACAATCTTTTGCTCATATTTATTAAATCCTACTTTATACTCCTTAATTCCTTTTCCTTTCTCCAACCTATCCATTTTCTTCTATGGTATTTTATTGTATTTCTATTTATAATATTCTTTTCACTTCATAATTCCTAAAAATCTCTTCTTTTTTAAAAATTGACATTTTATTCAAAAACTCTTTCATATTGTTAATATCTTTATATACTTTACTTTTCATTGTATAACTTTTTTTAATACATTTCTTTAGAATTTTCTTCTCAATATTCTTTTCATCATTTCTTTTATCATTTTTTCTTTTCCTTAGTTTATCCAGTGTTATAAAATTATGTATAACTCCATATTTTGCACAATCCGTTAAAAATTTTATATTACTTTTCAAATTATTTAATTTTTTTAGCAATTTCCATCTTTTATTTTCCATTTTTGATTTTATAATTCTAACAATAAAATTATAATAAATAGATGTTAAAATAATTTAAAAATAAAATAATATAAAATAAATGTGGATAAAATTAATTAAGAGTAGAGTAATAAAATGGAAAATGATTATTTATAATGGTCAGGTTAAGATGTATGTTTAATTATGTATTTAATTACGTATATAAATGTGTGTATAAAATATATTAATTGTATAATTATATATTTGGATATTTTAGCTCTGCTGAAAACCACAAGACAGTCAAAACTCTAAAAATAAAGTTTTGATATATAAAAAAATAGTATTGTTGAAATGATTAAGAAAGATGGAAATGGTATAAATATGTAAATATAGAATCAATATATAAGCAATGGAAAAAGAAGAATATTATATTACTTCTATAAGAAGTGAAAACATTGAAGATCAAAAATATAAAAAAGCAGTATATGAGTGCATAATATATGATTACGAAGAATATACATAATATTAAATGATTTTTGGAATATAGTAAAGGGTTGGAAAATGGAGATACATTAAAAATGGTAAATAAAAGACGGAAATTGGTAAGGAAATTAAGAAATTTGAAAAATAATATAAAATTTTTAAAGGACTGTGAAAAATATGAAGTTATACGTTGAATTGACTTCTCTTTCTAAAATGAAATTGAGGTATCTGTCTTGAAGGTAAAGGGTTGAAATATTCATCTAATTTAGAAAGTATTTTTTTGTAAGAAAAATTTTCTGGCTTGACCCCTCCACATAAACAGCTAATAATTTCAATTATTCTTTGACCTGCAAAATTCAATAATGTGGCTACTTTAATTCTATTTTTGTCAACATTGTTCATAAGAAAGTAATTTTTAATATGTTGTGTGAAGAGAGGTCAGTTAGCAGGATTTTCAGTGTCAAATTCACTATTAATAGCATGCAATGTTTTAATTCTGCTAACTTTACTGCGCTAAAATTAGAAATTTTTTGTGGCTATTACAGTACCTCTCATATTATAATAGTTTATTAATTATAGGTTTCAAGTCTTGTCCATGACTGCCTCTTTACTGAATATGATATCTGGATTCGATTATGGATATGACTGCATCACTTTCGTGTTTATTTGATTCCAATCCTGCTACTGATTGCCCCACTTTGACATATTGTTTCTGCCATGGCGGAAAATTATTTTCGAAAGAATAAATGGTAAACTAGGTTAAAGTTTGCTTCTAAATTTGACATGTTTTCCTCATTATATGCACAAGAATATAAATTCTTCAAAAGATAATCAAATGTAAATTACTAAAACACAAAACACATATATTATTTAACTGAAAAAACTAGCAGATATATACAACTTTTGATTATTATTTTCCCCTATTAGTGAGGGAAAATGAAATTATAAGCAAATAAACACTTCAGCAGTGTTTTTCTAACAAAAATTCTTTAATTTTTCTGCCTGAAGGCTTATTTAAATAATATCTTAGATCAAGGCAGCCTGTAAATAAGTTCTCTAGATTCATTGTGGAATGTCAGAGTATAAATCTCCTCTCAGAAAATTGATTCCTCTGTTTGCCATTTAGGTAACTCTGCAAACAGAAAAAAATGAGGATAATCTCTAATAATAAAAATAATAGGTATTTTTTATATAACTAAAAAAATACTTTGTTTACTAAAACGCAATGCAATAGCTTAAATGAAAAATTCCACTATTTTAATATTTAATAAAATTAAATTATAATAATAGTTTATCCAGAAATTTCCCTCACATTTAAAATAAAATAGATGAATTAAAAAATTTACATCTGTACTACACACACGCACACACACATATATATATATATATATATATATTACAAAGAAATCAAAGCATATGTTACATGACCTAATTTAACAAGCTTGTATTACAAATGTTGTATAAGAGCTTGCCAATAGCTCTTAACAAGTTTTTCAGAATATCCAGCAACCTCAGACCAGTTTCTGCTACTGGATTCCTCAGTGAGGTGGTAGGATATTCAAGCATTAGATTTAAAGTACCAAGCCAATCCCAGCACTTTATCTAATAGATAACTATTAAGAAAAAAATCTGAAATTTTCAGACACCCTATGTCTTCCATATTGCTAAAGCTATTACTATATGTGTATCTGAACATCTTTCTTTCCAACATGGCTATTTGAGTTAGAGAGCTTGATAGTTAGATTGCAAAACATATGGATGTCTGAAAATTTCAGATTTTCTACTTAATAGTTGTCCATTAGATAAAGAGCTGGGCTTGGCCTGGTACTTTAAGTCTAATGCTTGAATATCCTAGCACCTCATTGAGGAAGCCAGTAGCAAAAACTGGTCTGAGGTTGGGGATATTCTGAAAAATTTGTTAAAAGCTATTTGCAAACTCATTGTATATATATAATATATTATATAAGTATACGCAATTGCTGGTATAATCCATATATATATAATATGAACCTATATAAAAATTTACATTACACATTTTATTTGCTTGTATATATATATATATATCGTAACTTGCTTTTCAGAATTAATAAAATAAATAAGATTTCAAAGTGTTAATTAGCCAAAGTTCTGGATTCATCTTGGGTAGAATCTAGATTTAAACAAATAACAAATTTTTATACTAAAACAAACAAAATGTTGACTCGTAAAAACAATCTGGTGAGCATATTAATTAATAACACAATATGTTTTAAAAGGTACATTAATTGTGACCTATCGATGCGCAATTACGCTTGAAAAATAAGTTTCCAATTTCGACCGCAATAGCGTGCAAACCGTATATGTCACAGTTACGCTTTTTTTTCTTTCTCTCCGCCACTTTTCTATCTTTTTGTACATCTAAAATTTTTTCTGTGCGATGAAAATTAGATTTTTTATAGCAATTTTTGTAAAGTACATTATTAAAATTTTGTAAATTTTTTTTTCTTTCTAGATTTTATCAACGGATAAAAAAAATATACGGAGAAAACAATTATTTTCGCCGCTGAACGTAATTTTGATTCTGACGAACTTTTCTGTTGATGTGTTTGATTTTGAGGTTTCGTATACCCCATTAGCCATAAGTATTCAACATTCATCATCATCATCTCCCACTGATATATAATAATTGCTTGTAATTCCTTTGGGTTATTTATTTTATTTTATTTACTGTTTTTATTCATTTCATTGTAGATAAGTTTTTATTCATTTTATAGCATACTTTGTTATTATGGTTTGCTATGTAATAATGCATAATTTAGCTCACCCTTACCCTCATGATATTCCAATAATGTAGTAATTATTTTTTACATGCATAACTTAGAATTTACTACATTTTTATTCGTTTCATTATAGATAACTTTTTATTCATTTGATAGCATACTTTGCTATTATGGTTTCCTATGTAATAATGCATAATTTAGCTCACCCTTACCCTCATGATATTCCAATAATGTAGTAATTATTTTTTACATGCATAACTTAGAATTTACTACATTTTTATTCGTTTCATTATAGATAACTTTTTATTCATTTGATAGCATACTTTGCTATTATAGTTTCCTATGTAATAATGCATAATTTAGCTCACCCTTACCCTCATGATATTCCAATAATGTAGTAATTATTTTTTACATGCATAACTTAGAATTTACTACATTTTTATTCGTTTCATTATAGATAACTTTTTATTCATTTGATAGCATACTTTGCTATTATGGTTTCCTATGTAATAATGCATAATTTAGCTCACCCTTACCCTCATGATATTCCAATAATATAGTAATTATTTTTTACATGCATAACTTAGAATTTACTACGTTTTTATTCATTTCATTGTAGATAACTTTTTATTCATTTTATAGCATACTTTGCTATTATGGTTTCCTATGTAATAATGCATAATTTAGCCCATGATTTTTCAATAATATAGTAATTATTTTTTATCCCCATAACTTACACTTTACTAAAGTTATTACTGTTATTTTTTTTTTTGATCCACACTAAAACCTTGCATTTCTAATCCACACAAAACCTTGCATTTCTAATAGATATCCCGCATAGAGGGCCTAGAAAAACAACTGCTTGCAAAAATTGAACATATAGGGTGGTTAGTAAAAAACGAAACTGAAATTGTCACATTCTGCCACATTACACCAACAATCTGTAACTCAGGTAGGTCATGTTATATATTATTTTTTTCTGCATTTTATGATGAATGTGATGAAGCTGTCTATGAAATTGTCATTTTAGGCTATACCTTTCAAAATTGAGAGTTTGTGAACCAATGTAAAAATAAAGATTTTAAAAATGTGAAAAATATCATTTTTTAAAATTATTTTTTGTGGTAATGACTACTTTATCAGCTTTATAACATTCTTTCATATTTGCACTTTATAAAAATGTATATATATATATTTATTTATTGTAATAAATTAGACATTTTATTTAAAATTGTAGGTCCTGTAATTTTTTTTGGGAATTAAAAATGGCCGTTCAGGTCTCTATGGGTACATTAATAACCTTAATTCATGGAAGTTTTCTTAAAAAGAAGAAAGAAAAGATTTTAGAAATTTAACTCATCAGATTGCTTGAGATTGGCATATTAATAATAACTAAAATAGACATATAAAATCACGTAATAAATGCATATAAATAAATGACCACACCAAAGTTAAAGAAAGTTAGAGCATATGAGAATTAGATTCATAAAATTCTTTGAGAGCAATTTACGTTTACATTTTAGTAAGATACAAAGTTAATAAATAATACATTAGGCGAAATCTTAATAGTTTGAGATTAGTTAGGCAAGCTAGATTTAGTTTCAACAGTGGCAGTTTGAAATAATTTACCTTGCACCATTTTAAAAGTCTATATTTCAAAGTCTGCTCATCCATGGCAGTTGGTTCTTAAATAACAGCAAGCTTTTATTCAGAATCCCACAATTCTCTAGTGAGGCTTTTTCTTCATTTTATGGGAGCATGATGGCATGGTACCAGTAGAAGACCTTCAAGGGATGGACATACTACTCGATCATTATTTTTAGATTTCAAACAAGCATGGCTTATCTTTACAACACATTTCTCTCAATAGCAGCTACCCTATTGGTATTCAAATTTGGCCCATTTTATATACTGCTCAGGTATTTCTGGAATGCTTTCAATTTCTTATCTCTAGCTTAAACATAATCTTTAATCTAACAGAAATTTTACATTTCTTTGTCCATTGTTTTTGGAAGATGCAAACGTTAGATAACATTTCAAAATATATTTAAATTTATTTCCAGATTGGAAACAGATTTGACAAAAATGTTTATAACAAAATTACAATCATTAATATTAATACCCATTTTATTTTAAGTAAAAACTTTAATTAAAATTTTTTTCCCAAGACTAAAACAATATTATGTTTCCAACCCTTTAATTATTTTTGATCAATTAACGATTGCATCTTCTATCTTGGATTTATAAAATATACAGTTTAATAGAAAAAACAATTTAAAAAGAAAAAGTTTTATAAATGACATATGATAAAAATGTTTATAAAACTAATATTTTGTTAGTAGTTTTGCTCCTATAATATATATATATATGTCTGAGCCACACCTATGTATTTTTTATGTGAAGAAAAAATTAACAAAAAAAATTAATAATAATAAATATTGAAAAGTTAAACTTTATAAATTTTAGGCACGCATCTTAAATATATACATAAAATATATATACACAGTAAAGAAGTGGGATGGGATATAGGTTTGAATACAGGATAGTAGACGACACCATTGGCTCAAACTTAAGTTAAGATTGACTGCTTCAATATATATATATGATCAATAGATGGAGCTTTACCAAAACCTCCGAACAAGCGTATTTTGTTTACATAAATATCAAAAGAGTCAGAATTAACTATCTCTTTCATTGGATCCACCATCAGATCAGCTGATTTCAATCTAATTTGCTATCATCAGTGGATAGGGCTAGAAACTAGATCTAAACACAGAATCCAAGTGTTTATGCAACAAGTTTCTATCAGTTTGCAAGCATGCATTTTTTTTTCAGACATGTAAAATGTACCTTTAAAGGTTTTTGCAATGATATATATTGCAGAGGCTCTGACTATGTGGTAAAACTGAACTGATATCAGACCCATATAGCTATCTGGCTAGTTAGGCTGGGTTCAAAGACATTATGTGTCTGAAAAATTCATGCTTGCGAACTGATAGGAACTTGTTGCATAAACACTTGGAGTCAGTGTTTAGATCTAGTTTCTAGCCCTATCCTTCACTGATGATATCAAATTAGCTTGAAATCAGCTGATCTGAAGGTGGAGCCAACAAAAGAGATAGTTAATTCTGACTCTTTTGACATTTATGTAAACAAAATATGCTTGTTCGGAGGTTTTGGTAAAGCTCCATCTATTGATCATAAATGCAAGTGATAGCAAGTTATGTGATTTATAACTTAGTTTTTGTTTTTCATATCTATCTATCTATCTATCTATCTATCTATCTATCTATCTGTCTGTCTGTCTGTCTATCTATCTATCTATCTATCTGTCTACCTACCTACCTACCTACCTACCTACCTACCTACCTACCTACCTACCTACCTACCTACCTACCTACCTACCTATCTATCTATCTACCTACCTACCTACCTATCTACCTATCTACCTATCTACCTACCTACCTACCTACCTACCTACCTACCTACCTACCTACCTACCTACCTACCTACCTACCTACCTACCTACCTACCTACCTACCTACCTACCTACCTACCTATCTATCTATCTATCTATCTATCTATCTATCTATCTATCTATCTATCTATCTATCTATCTATCTATCTATCTATCTATCTATCTATCTATCTATCTATCTATCTATCTATCTATCTATCTATCTATCTATCTATCTATCTATCTATCTAAAGAGTTTGTACATTTGTAGTTCATTAAAATAATGCCTACTCTGTTTTTTTCTCATATATCATAGTATCAGCCGGGATGCAAACCCACAACCATCTGCAACCAAGTACTCATTTGCAAGGTCGTTGCGATGACCTCATGGCTACCAATGCTAGACCAGTTTGTCAACAAAACATGAGCTATTATGCATGGTATTTAAAGTATGCAATAAGATCTAAAAACAAAATATAGATGATTTGTGACTCCACTGTAATCATCTGATTACCAATTGCTAAGTGGTGAAAATTTGAAAGGATATCACTTTTTTATTACTCTCTAGCTAAGGATATCTAGATATTGGATAATTAACTAAAATGGGATGGTTATCATAAAAAGAAATGTCAAGCATATTGAAAAAAAATTGCTTGGTCTGGATTTGATTTCATATCATTTGCATGAAAAGCAGGCACTCTAAGTTTGGAACACAAGATCCTAATATAAACATTAAAAAACATTAATAGAACAATCAAGACTGAACATTTTGCTATTCCTCCAAAGAAACATATAAACGAATTTGCAAATAACACACCCTTTCTTATAAAAATGCAAATGTACACATTATTATACATTAAGATAAACGTGTCTATTTTTATGTGTAAAGCAGATTGACTTTATGTCAGAAAGTGACTATTATTTGTAAGTTCATTAAATAATTCTTTTGTGTATCTGGCTTGTGAATCATATCAGTAAAGTTTTTGAACTTCATTGTCCTGTGAAATGTTGCAGGAGTTAGCAGATGAAAGTAGAAAATTAGGACTAAAGATAAATGTTAAAAAGACTAAAGTAATGTTTAATCTATTTGCTCATAATATGAAAATAAAGATTGATCATGAAGAATTAGAAGAAGTAGATTATTAATACAGATGGAAACATAATGGAGGAAATTAATCATAGAATTAAAATTGGTTGGAGTGCTTTTGGTAGAAATAACTTGGTACTAAAAGGAAATATGCCTATGTGTTTGAAAAGGATGGTTTTTAACAAATGTGTTTTACCAGTTCTTACTTATGGATCTGAGACTTGGACACTTAATAGAAGAGCAATACAGAGACTTCAGACCACTCAAAGGATTATGGAGAGATGTATGTTGGGAGTAACAAGAAGAGATCGAAAACGCAATGTATGGGTAAGACAACAAACAGGTGTTACTGACCTTATTGAAAAAATTAAAAGTTTGAAATGGAGTTGGGCTGGACATATTGCTAGAAGAGATGATAATAGATGGAGAATTGAAATTTTAAACTGTATTCCAAGAGATTGTAAAAGACCCAGAAAGAGACCACATGTGAGATGGATGGATGAAATAAGAAAATGTGCAGGGGTGTTGTGGAGAAGAGAAGCTAAAGATCAGAGAAGATGGATTAAACTTGGAGAGACCTTCCCTTCATCCTGCAGTGGATTGATAATAGTTGATGATGATGAATTTATTTACACATGGCTCAGTTGGTTAGAGAATTACCTTAAAATTCAATACTCAAAAAATCTAAGGGTCCAGGTTTAATTGCCATATCAGAACTATCACTAGTCAGGCCAGCAACACTTGAAGAAGAGATGAGACTAATACCTCTCAAAACATTATGCAAATACTAATGGGTGTGCTATTATTAACAGTTGAATGTATTTGGAATATTTAAATAAAAATTTGTAAAGACATTCAATATTCATATTGGGTTGTAGAAATAGTTCAACATATAATAAATACAACTAAAATACAATCACCACAAACCTTAATGAAAACTATATATATATATATATATACGTTTTAAATAAACTGACGCACACATACATTTATATAACAACCAAAAATTACCATGTAAATCCACAATATCTAATTTCTTGAATTTGCAAAGTAGATGATGTCTCACTGTTGTGATATTATTTCCAATCAAAGTTAGTACTTTTAATTGTTTTAACTGATTATAAGCGAAAAGTTTAATATCAGTAATTTTATTATAATCTAAATATAAAAATTTTAGTTGAGGCATATAATGAAATGTTTTTTGTGGTATATATGAAAGTGATGTGTTTTTTATAATTAATCTTTGCAGGAGAGAATCAACTCCATCAAAAGCATCTTTGTGAATGTGCTTGAGAGAAGTCCCCTGAATTACAATTTCTTGTACTTGAACTTTCCCAAATGTTTGTTTAGGAAGGTATCTTAAATTACGAACTTCAAGAAAAAAGTTATGCAGACTGTAATAGGTATCAAGATATCTTTGAACATCACTCACTCTAAAAATACCCAGGCAATAAACTTGCAAGCTAGAGCAATAACAGGGTATGTCGGGTTTTTCTGGAGGGCATTCTTCGACAAAATATGTACACTGGCAAAGGTGTAATGAAATGCCAAAATAGAAAACAAAATAAATAATATTCATGTCGATTACCTAAATATTAAAAAAGAAATGATATACATATAAATAACAGTTATATATATATATATATATATATATATATATATATATATATATATATATATTGTAACCTAGTGTTATTGACACTTGGTTTACTTGGCATTATTTCTGCAGGAAAACAATGCTATTCTTTAAAGAAATAAAAAGATAAAATAACAATAGTAATAATTGATTAATAAAGTATGCTATTCACTCACTTTGGCATGTTTTGGGTGAATAACTATGTCATTTTTAAAAAGAGAACATGAATAATTTAATTGAGATATTAATAACTAGAGCAAATTAATATGGTATAAAAGCTAAACAGTAATTGATTTTGGATGGGTAGAGGGGGGAGTGGATGAGTGTCTTATCATAAAGCACAATAACTTCTGGTAATTTTTTTTTTGTAAAAAAAAAAAAATATAATTTTTAAAGAATTATACATCACTGATTGTTAATTTAATGTATTTTTTTTTTTTTTTATATTGTCAAATTACTTTGTAATCCAGGTAAATAATACTAAAACTATATGATTGTAATAGGTTTTTCCTTTCTTTTGTTTATGTTATAATCAAATGATTATTTTTCTGGAAGAGGTCACTAAATAAAAAAATAAAATAAATATAGTCTGCTTTTAGTTTTCAAGGAAGGAACAGTGCTGAAATTTGGTAACTCAATTTTTTCATTTTAATTTGCAGAAATAAATGTAATCAAAGTAAAATTTTAATAATATAATGTGTGGCTAAAATTTTTTGATAAGATATCCTGATTTTCTTTGCCATCTACCTATTTAAGGACCTTTTATACTTAAAAATTTATTGTCTCGCGCTAAAGTTCAAAAATGACAGAATTAACTAAAAGAGTCACGAAAAATTCTATTATATCTAAATTAAGGAAGAAAAATGATTTCCAAGTGAGAAATAATTATTTATTAACTTTACTTCATTTATTGATATTTTCTTGGTATAGGAAAAAAAAAAAAATAATAATTGAAAGAAATATTTTGAATCCAAGGAAAATCAACTAGAAACATTTTCGCGCTCTTTCTCAATATTGTCTGCCTTTACAAGTAATGTAGTTACATACGTTAAAATATGTTTTATTCACCAAGAATTGTCTGGAAATAATAATAATGATAAATAAGATTAAATTATGCACCTGTATATATATATAAAATACAAATATAAACTTTCTCAGAGTAAATATAGGAAAAGTTATATAGGGGCATTCTTACGGAGAAGTTACCGTTAAAAAATTTATAATTCCTAAAGTATGAACAAAACCAAATATCTTAGTCACTTAATGATAAAAATAAATGATATATTATATTATACATCAGTTGGAATTATTAAAACTTCATGTACACGTAAATTGACTGCAGTTATTATCATAATAATCTCTCGGAAAATTGCGCATTTTCGTCCATAAGTAAGCTAGCTCATAAGTATACGTATCGTCAATAAAAAAAAAATATTGTGTATGTTTATCGTCTATCGTCAACTGTTCGTTATGTTAGAATATGTATATTTTATTTTCTTGGATCCCAAATTTGTAGTAGTTTAATTCAAGTAAGAATTAATCTTCAATTCTGCTATATGTTTCTTTACCTAATTTATTAAACGCACAAAATAAGAGAAAACTTTTATTTAAAGGAAATAATACCATGCGTTTATTGTTTTTTTAAACTTGCTTCATAAAATACAACTGGATAAAGCTCTTCACCTGGACCAATTGCTCAACAGAAAAACATTTTTTAATGAGAGAGTATGCACTTGTTAATTAATGATTGTTTAAAAACTAAGTTATAAATGATATGTATTTTTTTTTATATCACATAGATTAAAGTCTGTATGGTCAAGTGATATTTAATAGCCTTGTAATAACAAAGGTATGTTTTAATATAAATATTATATGTTAAGTTGATATTTAACAAAAAAAAAAAAAAATCTATAAAATATGTTTTAATTAGTACATACAATTGTAGGTAGAAATTTTGTATGTTAGATACGTAAAAGAAAAAAATATTTAGATATTTAAGGGGTAAAATAAATATTGAAAATTATCAGAAGTAACTAAAAAAAAAAAAAAAAAATGCTATAACAAAATATTTCTTGTTAAAGTTGAAACGAATTTATACTGTATTAATTGAGAATTTATTCCTAATTATTCTTAAATAACACATCCACTTTATTTAGTTTAAGATAGTACGCTACCAACTATTTTGAATGTTCCTTTATTAAAATTAAAATTATTATACTTTTATTCTATGATGTCCATTGATTTCAGATGTTGATCAAAGTATACCCGGTAACATAAGTTTATTATGATTAGTGTATTTACTTATCCTGCCCAGATATAGCATTGGTATATGCTTAATATTCGCATAGGTAATAATTATAATGTATTTATTTTGTGGGATGAAAAATGATCTCCCCAAAAGCTTTGTTTTCCATGAGAGGAAGATTTTAAATATAATGTTCGGGTATGTTTATAGCCCAAGTGATCGATTCTCATAGATAGGACGATCAAGAATTTATCTAGCATTCGTTTAAATCACAGGAGAGGATTGTATTTGGTGTGTGTTCGTTGTATGCCCAAGTAAGAGGCAAGAAACCACCAAAATATTTTAATGTAGTAGATTACTTTACAAACCTTCGTGGTTATTCCATATTCCTCATGTGAAATAAAAATAGCTCCACCATGGAAGGTGTTGATTATTGTGCTTAATTTTGAAAGTTCAGGCAAGATAAAGGTTATATTGGAGGTGTTAGTTCCTCAAGATCCACTTTAGTATAAATAGTGCTTTAGTAACTAGGGTCAATATCTGTATTGTGCTGCTAAATATTGCTAGTATTTGACAAGTAAATCAATGGAGAAAGTAATTAAAATTGCGTAATTTTAAAACGCTTATTTACTGAAGGAATATTCAAATGCAATATTTAATTCTGGTTATTAATTAAATAATACTCATATTTCAAAAGTATACGTATGAATAAAATTTGTATCATAACTTAAGTTAGCATTAAGTTAAATGTAAGATGGTAAGTGTAACTTCTGATAACTGGCCTATAATTAGAATAGGTTATTCCATTAAAGACCATAAATAAAGTCAATGTATTCGAAATAAATTTAATATTTTGCGTATGGCATATGATCATATTAATCATTTAAAAAAAAACAAAAAAAACAAAAATAGTTAGTCAATAATTTTGAATAAAACCTTCTACAAGGTTACCAAAATTTAATAAACAATGTATTGGTAATGAAATGTACTTTTAGTTAATCAATCCATATGATTGCATACAGGAGAAGTAGTAATCTCTAGTCCATAACCAAAAGAATATACAGATTAATGTCAGTTATATTTTATATTTTGTATTATTATGGGATTATTGAATAAATGTTCATATTTTTTTTTGATAATAAATTATAGTCTTATTAAATTTGTTATAGATTCATTTTTTTGTTTTTATATGCTAAATATAAGTGTTTGCACAATATTTGCAAAACCTTTTCTTGAGTCCGAAATCATTTCAAACTCTTAAAAACTTAATATACCAGATAGATAAATTTAAGCAGATCGGAAGATTTAATTTTATTTTATTTTAATAAGAATTATTTATGGAGTTGCAAACTTCAGACTAAACATTTTTTTGTGTGTGTAAAAATGAATTTATTCCCAAACCATTAACTTTGACTGCACATTATTCCATTCCCATTTAGTTAAATTGTCTAAGTAATAAATCTTAGTTATATTATTGTGTTGTCATGGATGATGGAAGGACACAAAAAGCACCCTTGTCTTTTTATTATTCTGACTGAGATTCTGGAAAAAAGGGCTGTGTTATTCAAAATTATACGTCATTATTGAATAGAATTATCATCTCTTTAAATAATTTAGCAGTTGATATGAGAGATGAAGACACATTGAATTTAAGTAAAATAAATGTTTCCTATAGCCAACCAGAATGCCAGTCATATGCGACAACACAATACCGCCGAGCATTTCCTTACATGAAACAAAGAACCCTGAGATTAATATTATTATAATTATTCTTTAGATTAATAAGTGGTCAATTATTGTTATTATTACAATCGTGGCATAGCTTAAGAGAATTGTATGTACAATTGTATTATATGAAAAGTATTTTAGATCATATTGGAAAATTAATAGATATGTTGCTTTTATTTTGGTTGCCTTAACAACAACCAGAAAAATTAGTGTCACAGGTGCGGATAAGATAACTAAGTGACTTTTAATTAATATACTGGATTTCTAATTAAAACTGGGTTAGAAATATAATGTAAATTTCTAACTAATAACAAATCGTCGGTTAGAATATATATATATATACCTTTTTATAACTCTGTGGATGGCTTGTGTGACCAAGTCGAAACGTCAGTAAATTGATATTAAAAGTTTTTAACACGGATGAACCCGCAAAATATATATATATATAGTGTAACCTAAAAGAGCAGGGTAATAATGGTTAAAGTTTGCAAAAAGAGTGGGAGAGAAGAGTTGGAATAATGGGCAGAAGAGACTCTTATGTTGGATTATACACCATGGTATAGTAAAAGGAGGGTTCTTATGCTCAGTGGAAGTTACATATAATTTGGTGGATACTCCAGAGACATCTATTAAGATAGAGGAAGATTTTTAAAAAAATAATAAAAATGCATATTACAAATTAACAAGAAGAAAAACTTCACTCAAAATTATAAAAACATTTTTAAAATCAAGATTTCCCTCCATCAAAATATATTCTCTGAGTAGAAATAAAAAATAAATAAATAAATAAATAAACAAATAAATAATTTGAATTTAAAATAGAATTTTCTGGGAATCCTAATCTTCAAATATCTTCAATAATATAACTTTTGTGAATCTTAATCTTCAAATATCTTCATTAAGATAATTTTTATGAATCTTAACCTTCAAATGCCTTCATTAATATCATTTTCGAGTCACCAACCTAAGTGACTCCACTCTTGTAGAGTATAAATACAATGTACTTTTCTAATAGTACAGAGCATAATAAAGGATTTCAAATATATCATCCATAACCATCAATTAAATAAATGTATTGATGGCTGATAAAATAATAAATAGTTATCAGTGAGATCTCAGGATTCTTTGGAATTTTTAAGAAGTTATCTTACAATATTGTGTTGTCAATAAATGATTGGCATCCTTGTAGGCCATGGGAGACATATACGTTTCTTATAAGCTAATGTTTTCTAAACTCATATAATAATAAGTATAACCATCAAAATAGATATCTAATTTACTAAACAAAATTCATAATTAAACATATTAAACTTTAGAATAAAAGCAATAATCTTTTACCCAGGATATCACTCAAAATAACAGGAAGAAAAGAGTAATTTTTATGACTTCCTGTTATCCCAACAATAACATAATCTAAACAGATATATGTGATTTTTTTCCTTTCAGATAAATAAAGTAATATTGTGCAGTCTTGAAAACTAAGGATCTAAATAATCTTAAGCAATATCGAGTATATTTCAATTTTTTTTAATCATAATCCCAATCTTTGGAATTGAAGCATTTAAGGAAGAATTTCCATTAAAAATATTTGGATTTGAATCTGCATAAATTAATTACTTGTTACCTAAATTTATTTTGGAAATCACAATTGTAAAACTTATGACCTTTGTAAACTTTGAGAACTTTGAGAATATCAAGACAAATACATATAGAGAAAAAAAAACAGAAACTGAATTTGGAAATAATAATAAATGCATTTATTCATAACTTATAATCAACATCAGCAGTAAACTATACATAATAAGATCAAAGCTAATTGCCAAACATAGGTGATGTCATATCAATAGGAGGATGGCACACAGGTAACATATCCTAACTTCACTTATAAACAAACTAAGACTTCAGACAAATCTGAAGATAAGCTATTTATCACATACCCTCAATGGAGGTGTCATTTTAACCTTAATGAGTTTATCTAAAATTATTATTGCTAATTAATCCATTTAACAAAAGTTGGATTTTAGGAAAATAAAAATAACAACAGCTCAAGTCATAGATAAACAGAAAGTTTTTATTTAAAATACACCCTAATCAAGCATTAATTAATACAATCTATTTCTATAGCTTTGAAATTACTGTTAAGTTAAATTACACTGACTGGGTTTGAATATACATGCTGGCATAATACAATTAACTATCAATCTGATACAATAAATTAATATTGCTAGACTGTATTCTGGTTCAAATTTAAATATAAAGGAGGGTATGGATCATTCATCAGAAGTCATGCACACACATACTATACTGTACACATAATAATAACAAAATATCTAATATTAAATAACTTACAAATCCACTGGCAAAACACTCACAATGGTGTGGATAAATACATTGAAATGTGTATTGCATATTATGCCATGGGCTAAGCAATACGTATTTAAATTCTAAACATTTGTTCATTTTCTTGTGGCTGGCTGTGACAACACAGCAGCATGATACAGACATTGTTATACTTAACTAAGCACTACAAATGAAGTACAACATGAAGAACTGCCTCTTCAAGACTATTTTATCATTGCCATGTCACATCTGGATACAAACAATTTCACCTAGTGTAGTGGACAAATATTTAACTATATCATGAATGATAACAAAAATATAGGCTCCACAGAACAAAACAATATGAGGAAAATGTATAAAGAGTGTTAGCTTCCAGACCTATATTGAAGGCAAAAAGAGTATGTGTAGACTTAGTCCCACACATAAGGAAAATGAAAAAATGCACCAAAATGATGATCCTTTTTGGGATCTAGTTACTGTGATAATATGACAAGAATCAGTAAATATAAAGCACTATCAACTCTTGGAATAAAACATGTGACAATGGGGAGAGCATCTCTATCCCGAAAAGCACAATAAACAGACTATAGTAATTAAGGCCTAATATTCTAAGGCAAATACATATCTCAAACTGAGTGATGGCAAGATAACCAATTAAATACTGGTAAATGCTAACTAAATTTATATGCATAGTAAAATAAAAAACAATGAGAAATGTCTGAAACCAATAATAAAGCAAGTCAAATGACTATAAAATATTTAAAAATTATGGCACAATGAAATTCAGCAGTAAATAAGAAATACACACATATATGCAATGTATAATAAAAATTCATGAAAATATAGTGGACATAAAAGCAAAGTAGATAAAATAACATTAGATTAATAAATACTCAATCATATTAAAATTTTAACAGAAAATCATTATATCATAATGACTATAATAAAATATTGGACTTCTGATAAACACCATGGCTGTTTTACCAGTGAATGAATAAAATATTCAACAACTTTGAAAAGAAAAATAAATGAAGAGATGAATATCTCTAATGAATAAAGCATTTTAAAATTTACCTTGAAGAGATAAATATCTCTCTTAAATGAAGCATTTTAAAAATTTATTTAAAACCCACTCCTATTAAATAAGGCTAAATTTACCTGATAATGTATAGGAATACCTACACATTCTGTTATAAACCAATAACAACAATAATATTAAAAAATAAGATTTACCTTGATATAAGATAATGTCATATCAGCAATAAAATAAGAAAGCAATAATAAATATATAAAAAAATATTGCATATATTTAAAAAAAACACCTTAGTTCATCTACAGAACTCTCCCATAGTGAGAGGTTTGTTAAGGGCATGAAGTCCTACCTATGTCAGCTGTCCATGCATTGAACAATCTGTATTATAGATATTTTTTAAAAGTAGTAAATATAGCTTCAACATGTGCAAAAGCAAATAACACAGTCCTTAATGCTAAATTAATACTAAGTTTGAACTTTTTCTGGAGACATTGGATAATACAAACTACATAGCTAGCTGAAAAATATTTATTTGATGATGATGTCTAAGTAATACAACATTTTTTGGTTTCATTGCAATTTTTTTTGAAGTCTGTGGTTTATAGAAATAAATAACACAAGTTCACATTTTTTAACAAAAAACATTTCTTGTAATTAATTTAAGAATAAGAGTAAAAAATCATTTCCAGGTATGGTATTATTATATTTTTCTTTAGCACAGTTTCTTATAGGAGACATTATTAATTTTAATAGTTGTGAATAACACAGTGCATCTTAAATGACCTTTGTAAATTATTTCAACAAACTCTTTTTTTAAGTAATTAAGTTTCTACACTTCATTTAAAGTATTTTATAATAAGACATGAGGATAATGAAGTAAATTCCAGTCATCATATATATTTTTCTTTAAATATTTTTTGGCAAGTTCAATTTCCTCCCAAATACTTTCTTTTAAGTGACAAAATTTGGAGAAAGCAAATGCATTCAATAATAACTTTCTTTAATTTAAAGATGAAAAGTTTATTTCTTTATCATTGTACAGATCTTTTTTTAATAATTACTTATAACATTTAAATTGTTTCCCACTTAATAGTCTAATTCACATCACAGTATTAGTATCATTTACTTAGAACTGAAGCAATCTATAAGTTTTCTTTAATTTCACATTTTAATTTTCTTCTTTTTAAAATATCAAATATAGATAAAGAATAGACTAGTGCAATGTTTAGTCCAATCCTGTAAATTAATGTTAATAAACTTATCACCTGGCTTTTTTTTTAGCATTATATTTAAATAGAATTGATGAAAATTAGATATAGTAACTAAATTATTGTTCCATGGCATTATATTAACAGTTTAAAAATAGTGTTCAACTGAATTGGAAATATAAGAAAATGAGATACCTTACTTAATTCAGCACAGCATGTCAGGTTTAAGTAACAATAAAATTACCAATTTTACACTTTTCAGAAAAAATTAAAAAAAAACATCACTTATTATTAAATTTGCAGTGCACTAAGGTCAGACAAGCAGAGAAAGACCTAAGAAGTGGACAACAACCAACCTGAAAAAAATGCTGAGTTCAAGTTTAAGTACTGCTTGTGACTCATGTTAAGAATTGGTCAACTCCTACTGATTAGATGACCCTAGTGGCAACTACAATGATCAATACAAGGAACTAATTGTGAAAATTATGTAATTTAAACTGACTTATTTGAAATGGAATTTTCTGATTAATTAAGAAAATTAATAAAAATAAACAAAATAAAAAAAATAATTACATTACATTTAATTCTTTATTAAAATAATACATTGCCTTTCATCAATCTTGGTGTATCAGAAGTTTAGCTATTTAATATTTAACCCTTTGTTGTTTAAGTTTAGAAATATTTATTTATTAAAAGTTTTAATGATTATTTTTTTAAAAACAATTATTTTGACTATTAAAACTAAGAAATATAAATTTATCTATTGCACACACATATATGCATTCAGAGGGAATAATATTTACAAAATTATAGCTTAACTTATTAACTTATATAAGCAGTTATCCCCCATTTAAAGATACATTTTGCCTTTAAAGTTAGTTAACTAAATAAGAGTTTAATCTACCTATTTTATGACTTAGATTATAGCTAAACAATATAATTATTAAATAATTATAGTATAACATTTAATACTTTGTCAATAATACTTATAACTTCACTTACAAAACTAACTCTGTTAATATTCTTTCTGTTTTCATAAAACATAGTTGACTGAATACTAACTTATATATATATATATATATATATAATATACAAACCATTATACAATTACAAATATCCAGTAACGCCCTCTGTTTAAAGATCTATATCTCAATAATAGCAAACCTTAAAATGATACCACTTTAAGGTTGTATGCTAAACGATGTTAAATATTGAAATACAGACCTACTCAAACACAGAGCATGAAATTTTAAATAAGCAAACGATCTTAAATTTTGCTAATAAACTAACAAGTTTACAAAGTTATTAAACACAAACTAAACATTAGATTTTAATCCTTAAATTCCTCCCAAACTATAAATGAAAAGAAAGTTACTGTTAACACTAACTGAAATAATTATAGAAAATATACAAACCATTATACAATTACATAATAATTAAATAATAGCATACAACCTTAAAGTGGTATCATTTTAAGGTTTGCTATTATTGAGATATAGATCTTTAAACAGAGGGCGTTACTGGATATTTGTAATTGTATAATGGTTTGTATATTTTCTATATTTATTTCAGTTAGTGTTAACAGTAACTTTCTTTTCATTTATAGTTTGGAAGGAATTTAAAGATTAAAATCTAATGTTTAGTTTGTCTTTAATAACTTTGTAAACTTGTTAGTTTATTAGCAAAATTTAAGATCGTTTGCTTATTTAAAATTTCATGCTCTGTGTTTGATTTGTTTTTCTTTTTAATATTTTTAATATGCACACATTTATCACTTGTTACTTATGCACATGTATATGTTATTCTAATAAATCATTTAAATGAAAGATTTTTTCTTTTAGTTTTAAAATTCTTTTTCTTTAACTTAAATGAAAGGAGATATGTTTAATTATTTGAAAATCAACTGCTTTTAGCTTGTCTAAGGTATATTTTTCTACCCCTTTCTAATTAATAAATGTCATTTGTATAAATAACTTTTTAACCTCTTTAAACCTTTATAGCTTATTTTCTTTTAATGAACTGGATTTTGTTTTAAACTAATAATAATAAAACTCTTTAGATTTACTTATCTTCAAACAAGATATTTTTACTCTTTTACAGATAAATTATTCTGCAATACTTTTATTATTTATTATCAATTTTAAACTTTATGTTGTTTTATGAGAAATTTATTTATTTTAAAAATTGCACACAGCAATTTTAATACAGCAACACTTGTAAGTGGTATATTACACCACCCTCCATTTGAAAGCAAAATGCATCTCTTGACAATTTTATCTCTGACAATATTAATTATTAAATCTGAAATATTTATATGAATTTTTATTTCTCTAGGTTGACTTTCTTTATATATAACTATACATACCATGGGAAATCTTCTTTGGTTATACTTTTGCTTTTTTATGCTAACAACATTGCTTCCAATGATCAAGTACTATATGATGATCTCTGGAGCAGCACTATTTTTGTGATACAGGGATTTTAAACGACACAGATTCAGAGTTGCTGGCTTACACTGACTTACTTGTATTCACAATGAAGCTTCAATTGCTTGTTTTTTCTACCAGACTTTGAAAAAAAAGGGTCATTGTGAATATGTAATTAGTTATGATAAAAATGATAATTTTTGATATTAAATTTTAGATTATTGGTTTAATGGGTTTTAAGGGTTTTGTTTTTAATGGTTTGATGATAAAATTTGAATTGTTTTAATACATTTATTTGTTTGTCAATTTGAAGAATAATTTAAAAATGATTTTAAAATGTTTTTGTTATTTTTTTATTTTTATTGTTATTTTTTATTTTTATTGTTATTTTTTTATTATTAGTTTGTTATTATTATTATATATATATTTTAATATTATATTTTTTGTAGTTTAATTTTTATGTGTTGGGTTTTTGAAAGATTTGGGAGGATTTTGGTTGAAAGGGTTTGGATTGAGTTGTTTTTGCTTTATATTATTTTGTTTTATTTTACTTTTATATGGAAATATGAAGAATAATAATTTTGGTTGTATTGATATAATATTTGTCTAATTTTTTATGTTGTAGTTCTGATGAAGACTGCTAGTACAGTCGAAACTGTAAAATATATAAATAAAGTTATTTGCTTAAAATGTTGAAGGAGTATTGATGAATTTATAGTGCAATTTTTTAAATGCCATGTATTATTTAATGTTTTTATTATATTATATATTAGTGTATAAATTCAGAGTGTATGCATGGTAATTATATAAAAATACCATTGTTTATGTTAGTTAAAATGTATAAAAGAAGTTAAAATTGGAATAATAAGTGTTTAGTTAAAATAAATTATTTTTAAACAATATTTGTAGGTCAGTTCTTTTACCACTAATTGAAGCAACAATTTGTTATTGCATTACTTTTGATTCAACTAGTTGGGATATCTCACATACTGAATTAGTTTGCCAATCATTCAAAGTGTGTCATTTATATTTAGGTAACTGATTGGTGCCCGGGGTTTACTCTAAAACAAAAAAGTGCTTTGAATGATAGGTATTGAATTTTGCATCTGAGAAGGTCTGCACTCTTCAAACATACTCCCAATTATAAATATTTTATATATAGTTCTGGCTTGGACACAGGTACCCTCTGGAAATTATTCATCTCTGCCTAAGGGGCCATGGTGGAGCAATATTTAAATTGCATTGGTGTAGATCAAGTATATAAGCTATAATTGTAACATATTTTGTATAAAAGTTTTACAAGTTATATTTCATAAAGTTATTTTATTAAAGAGTGTGCATATAGATTTTGTTTTCTTTTGCAAGTGATCTATAAAACACCCCACTCAGTTCAATTGGCTTTTCCCAATATAAGAATAGAACCATCATAAATGACAATTAAATAATTTTTTTTTACTGTTTGTAAATATTCAAAGAAACACAAAATTGCATATTTTAAAGTTGTATAATTTAAATAAAGAATTGACCGAAACTATTTTTTTCTTTAAATGAAAAGAGAGAATTAAAGACAGTTGGATATTTTGGGTGGGATTAAGGCATTGAGAACAGGTAGAGAAAAAGGACAAGGGTTGGAGTCAGTCATATGTTCCATTTTAAGAATAAATAAACAATAATAATATTTAATTTGTTAATGCAAAAAGATAATAGGTATTGTGTTTAACTTTATTTACAATTTAAAAATAAAAAAAAGTAAAGTATGGCATAACAATGAACAAAGAAATGAAGCCAAAAGAAAGTCCAATATTTTTCAAAATTCCCCTAATAGGAAAGATAAAGAGGAGATATCTAAGGCATGGATAATGATGTAAACAATAGTGACAAATATGGAAGAAATAGTAAAAAGAATAGAAAGGTTAGAAAGTGAACAGAAATTCAGGCAAAGCCAACAAGAACTCAGACTGGAAATGATTAGAAAAATGAAGGCAATGAGGAGTAAAATAATAGAGAAAGTAGAGAACAAACAAAAAATCATAGAGTTAGATTTTGTTAAAGAAAGTCAGAAAGTTGAAAAACAAGTCAAGATGGTAAGAGATGTAAATGAAGGGAAAGATGAATTAAAAAATGTAGATTGAGAATTAGAAGAAAGACATGAGCTAAAGATCAAAGATAATGTAAAAAAGTTTTTACTAGAAACTAAAAATGAAAAGGTTAAAGTAAACGTTCATGTTTGTTTTAAATGTAGATTTAAAACAAAGAGAAAGGGCAGAAAAAATTATTCTCAGTTTGAAGAACTATGGAGTTTTGTTAAATATACATGTTTTCTGATTCACGAGGCAGAAAATAGGACAAAACGGGAAAGAGATAAGGTAACAAATTATAAGCAAGGGATAGACAAATGAGGAAAGTTGATTTACAATATAGAGTTAGTAGAAAGAAAGAAAGAACCACCTGACAAAGTTTAGGAGTTAGTTAATGGATGAAATATTAAAGTACAGAAAATAGAGAAAGGATCGGAAATGGTTAATGAATTTAAAAAAGAACTTTGACATAGGTGATAAACTTGAATCAGAAATTTTGCTATTTAAAATTAAAATAAAAAAAATCAATCATGAAATGTTTTGAAAAACAATAATAATGGAGGCAACACTAAATAAAAGATTTTTTTCTCCATGCAAATAGTAATAAAGAAAAGTGTTTGTAAATAAATGGGTCAAATTAATAGTTTAAAGTAATATTAAGAAAATAAACAAAATAACTCATGTAAAATAAAATCAAGTTAAATAAATATCTGTAGAAAATAATAAAGTAACATAATAAAATGAAAGTTTTTTTTGAATACATGCAAGTTAATAAAAGAAAGTTAAATAAATGGTGTAAAGTCATCAAGATAAGAATATCAGTAGAAAAATAATAATGTAGCACAATAAAATATTTTTTTCTCTCTGAATACATGCATGTTAATAAAAGCAAGTTAAATAAATAGTTTAAAAATAATATTGTAAGATTAATATAAATAAATAAGATAAAAGAAATGTAAATCTAAGTTTAAGTTAGGAGTGTATAAGAGATTGTAATTAATTGAAAAGAGGGTAGAAAGCATAGAAATAAGTTTTAGGAAAAGTTGAAGCTGCTGGCTGGATAAAATTAGCAGCTATAACAAACTGTCAGGGATTACTTCTCAGGAGAGAGTCCCCATTCTCTTTAAAAATGCACACTTGGAACAACCAGAGTAAGCTGAAAATCATTTCTTTGGAGGAGAGTTCCCATATTTTGCATTATTCCTATTTCATTCCAAAGTGTAAGTCAAATTAGACAGTAGGTGAACCCTAACCATTCACAGTGACCCTTTTTTTTTCAAAGTCTGGTAGAAAAAACAAGCAATTGAAGCTTCATTGTGAATACAAGTAAGTCGGTGTAAGCCAGCAACTCTGAATCTGTGTCATTTAAAATCCCTGTATCACAAAAATAGTGCTGTTGCAGAGATCATCATATAGTACTTGATCATTGGAAGCAATGTTGTCAGCATAAAAAAGCAAAAGTATAACCAAAGAAGATTTCCCATGGCATGTATAGTTATATATAAAGAAAGTAAACCTAGAGAAATAAAAATTCATATAAATATTTCAGATTTAATAATTAATATTGTCAGAGATAAAATTGTCAAGAGATGCATTTTGTTTTCAAATGGAGGGTGGTGTAATATACCACTTACAAGTGTTGCTGTATTAAAATTGCTGTGTGCAATTTTTAAAATAAATAAATTTCTCATAAAACAACATAAAGTTTAAAATTGATAATAAATAATAAAAGTATTGCAGAATAATTTATCTGTAAAAGAGTAAAAATATCTTGTTTGAAGATAAGTAAATCTAAAGAGTTTTATTATTATTAGTTTAAAACAAAATCCAGTTCATTAAAAGAAAATAAGCTATAAAGGTTTAAAGAGGTTAAAAAGTTATTTATACAAATGACATTTATTAATTAGAAAGGGGTAGAAAAATATACCTTAGACAAGCGAAAAGCAGTTGATTTTCAAATAATTAAACATATCTCTTTTCATTTAAGTTAAAGAAAAAGAATTTTAAAACTAAAAGAAAAAATCTTTCATTTAAATGATTTATTAGAATAACATATACATGTGCATAAGTAACAAGTGATAAATGTGTGCATATTAAAAATATTAAAAAGAAAAACAAATCAAAGCTTGTAATTTGAATGTCTTTCAAAGATTTAAATATTGTATACACTCATAAGTGATATAAAAACAGAATTTGCAATGGCTACTAATTAAAAAATCCACAAAACAACAAATTAGCAATAGCTACCAACTGAAAACAGGATCAAAATCTTATCAAAAAATATAATCAAAAACAGTGGATGAATTCCAACAACTGGTATAGCTGGTGGATATAAAAACTAAGTAACAAAGTGACAACAGGTCATCACATAAATAGTCCAGTTTTTCATCAATCAGACAGTTGAGATCACAATCAGATTAAATTAGTTCTTCAATCAATTCAGTCAGTCATCCAAACAATCAGTGTTTACCAGGACAATGCAGTACTAACAACCATTGGAATCATATGATCTTGCTCCTACCAGAGCTGGATAAAAGAGCAGACTGCCTGATAAAAGTGATGCCTGTCTAACAACTTGAAAAACCACCATGAATATCTATCTATCTATCTATCTATCTATCTATCTATCTATCTATCTATCTATCTATCTATCTATCTATCTATCTATCTATCTATCTATCTATCTATCTATCTATCTATCTATCTATCTATCTATCTATCTATCTATCTATCTATCTATCTATCTATCTATCTATCTATCTGTCTGTCTGTCTGTCTGTCTGTCTGTCTGTCTGTCTGTCTGTCTGTCTGTCTGTCTGTCTACCTACCTACCTACCTACCTACCTACCTACCTACCTACCTACCTACCTATCTACCTACCTACCTATCTATCTATCTATCTATCTATCTATCTATCTATCTATCTATCTATCTATCTATCTATCTATCTATCTATCTATCTATCTATCTATCTATCTATCTATCTATCTATCTATCTATCTATCTATCTATCTATTTATCTATCTATCTATCTATCTATCTATCTATCTATCTATCTATCTATCTATCTATCTATCTATCTATCTATCTATCTATCTATCTATCTATCTATCTATCTATCTATCTATCTATCTATCTATCTATCTATCTACAATAGTTATAACAATAAATCTTCAAGCATTATATATATTAATACACTGCTCCATAGTATCAAAATCCTTTACATTATAGACAATAAATGAATTCATGTTAACATACTATCAAGCTCTTACATAGAGTGTAATTTAACAATAATAATTGGTAAGACAAATCAGCCGTTGCAGCCTTTTAAAATTACCTTTATGTATAAATTCATTAAGTAGAGTTATTTTTTCTACATTTTTTATTAATCTTACAAACACAACCATGAAAATTCAAATATGAGTGAAATATAAAAAAACTCCAATAATGTTTTCAACTATTTTGATTTTTATTCTTATACTTATTAATATTTAATTAATGTTCCATACAAAAACAAGGATGACAAGTTAAAATGGAATAATTTTTAAATGATCAAGTTCTTTACCATTTCAATCCATCTTTTTGGATCTCTAGCCTCTTTTCTCACATCGCCCTGCACATTTTTTATTTCATCCATCCCACATGTGACCTTTTTTTTTGTTTTTTTTTCCTTTTGTTGGAATCCAGTTAAAAATTTCAAGTGTTAATATATTCTCATCTCTTCTAGCAATATGTCCAGCCCACTTTCACTTCAATCTAATAAGCCTTTCTATGATATCAATAACAGCTGTTTGTTCTCTTACTCATATATGGCATTTTCAATCTGTTCTTTTACTCATAACGTGCATCTTTTCATACTTCTTTGAGTTCTCTGAAGTCTCAGTATTAGTCTCCTATTAAGTGTCCTAGTCTCAGATCCATAAGTAAGAACTGGTAAAGCACATTTATTAAAAACCTTTTCCAAACTCATAGGCATACTTTCTTTTATTATTATTTGTACAAAAAGCACTCATACTAAGTTTAATTCCATGATTAATTTCATCCATTATGTTCCCATCTGTAGTAATAATATGACCAAGATATTTGTAGGTATTAACTTCTTCTAACTCATCATAATCAATCTTTATTTTCATCTTTTGAGAAAATCCATCGAACATTACCTTACTCTTTTTAACATTTACCTTTAGTCCTACTTTCTTACTTTCATCTGATAACTCTTGCAACATTTCCTGAAGCTCTAAAACATTATTTGCAAAATCAACTACATCATCTGCAAAATCTAAATGACTTAAATAACATCCATTTACTGTTATTTCTTTAGCTTCCCATCTTAATCCATAAAATACTTTTTGCAGCACTGCAGTAAAAAGGTTTTGGAGATATGGAGTCAACTTGTCTTACATGCTTCTCAATGTTAGCTTTCCTAGTATCATTATGTAATGTGATTGTTACTGTTACATTTTTATAAATATTCTTCAGAATATGACAATATCCTGGGTCTATACCTTAATGATTCAATTTTTTAATCACTGAAGAAATGCTTATAAAATCAAATGCTTTTTCTATAAATCCAAAGTGTAAGGGCAACTCATATTCATTGGATCTTATATAACTTCTCTCAATAGTTAAATATGATCTACTGACTAAAACCACTTTTAAATCCCGATTGTTCTTTTGATTGGTTGAAATCAAATGTTCTCTGTAGACGAGTTGTAATTATCCTGATAAAATTTTAGTATAAAACTGATAAAAGACTGATAGGTCTGTAATTTCTAATATCTTCTTTATCACCTTTTTTAAATATTAATATTAATACTGCATTCCTCCAATTATATGGTACATCTTTATCATTTAGACATTTGTTATATAAGTTGCCAAATTTTTTTTTTTATTTTTTCACCTGCTTCTTTTAATATGTAGATGATAATTTCATCATTACCTGGAGTTTTTTTTTCCTTTTTCATAAATTTACCTACATGTCTATCTTTTTATTTAAAATCCTGAACAATTCAGAAGATATAATAGATGTAGGAAGTACTTGTTCTTTATTACTATATAATTCTTGATAGAACTCTTCTACCCATTTCATGAGATCATCTTTTTTTTATTATAAAAGTGCCAACGTTTTTTCTTATTGCAAATATAAATTTCCTATCAATACCAAAATATTGTTTTACACTCTTCAGACTTACTCACTTCTACAGCTTTTCTTGCTATTTTACTATTATACTTTCTTATATTATTATGAACTCTTTTTCCTACATTTTACAAAATTCAAGATATTCAATCATTCTTAATTAATCGTTTTTATTTATCTTCATATTCCTTTTTTTCATACATTCTGTGGTCTTAGTAGAAATTTTATTGGTAAATGGCTGCTTTTTTTCTACCAGCTATATTTTTTACACTTTGTAAAAATGTTGTTTTTCTATTAATTTCATTTAAGTTTGAATCGTGTTCAACCATTTGCAAGTTCTAATTTAAATTCATTAGAATGTTTCTGAAGATTAGGAATGCCAATTGTAAATATTGTTTTCTTAATAATTTTTGACTTTCTAAATTTGCATTAACATGTATCTTATATCTTATTAATCGATGATCACTTCTTGTCTTGAATTTACTAAGATCATTACAATCTTGAAATATGTATTTTCGTTAGTCAAAATATATTTTACTTCTGCTGAACTTTCAAAAACATATTTTATATATTTTTTTGCAAACTCCCCAAGTGTGTGTTCTCTCTTATTTCAATTACCCTAACGATATTTACCTACATCACATCATTTTTTATTTGTTTACAGATCTAGCATTGATGTCTCTACTAATAATTAAAATATTCTTTAGTCTGACTTTTATGCATCCTTATAAAAATATTCTAATCCTTCATCACTAACTTGAATTATCTACATTTGGTATCTGCTATTAAGTTGAATAACTCATCTTGCAACTCTGTCTGATACACCATCAATCTCAACAATGCTGTTCTTCCACTTTTATTTATAATGAATCCTATTCCACTTGTATTTCCAATATTTGTGCCTTTATAATAGAGTATATGTCCACTTTTTAAATCAATTGTCTCTTCACCTTTTCTTCTAACTTCACAAAGTCCAATAATGTCCCATTTAATATAAGAGAGTTCTTCTTCTAATTCTTGCAGTCTTCCTTCACTTGAAAGTGATCTGTAGTTGTAAGTACCTAAATAGAAAGTCATCATCATATGGCAGCCTGGATCTGCAATCAGGGGATTCTTAGCACCTTTAATCTTCATCCTCAAAATGCTACATTGGCTGGTAACTTTATATTTTCCTAGACCTAAGGACCACGATTTGTTTTTGTCTGTCATGATTGCAACTATCTAAAAAATAATTTCTTTGTATTCACACACACACACACACACATTCACTCTGTCTTATCAGACAACTGAGAAGAAAATTACACGATGTTTCTTGATCTTAATGTCAGAGGTAAAAAAAAATAAACTTACCACACTGGCAAGTGCATTTTGGTGAACAGCCCATCCATGTTCGTATACCATATGAATAATCACATAGTAATAATAGCTGAAACAGCAAGAACGTATGGAATGGATATTGGAAATTTACCCTGATCGATTATTTTAAGGCCTCCAAGAGGAATCAGAGGACGTTCTTTCATTTAAAATCAAACCCCTTTCTGCAGCCAGTATTGACATAATGTTATATAAATTAGTATATAGTTTATTTTTTCAATAGTAGATTTTCGTCACTCATTAATTTGTTTTTATTTCAGGTCATAAATTAAATAATACTAAAATAGATGCATTGTTGGTAGTATTTACTGACCATTTAAGCATATAACTAACAATTGATCCCACTGTGAAGCATGGGAGAACTTTAGAAAAATAATTCTAAAAAGAATGGTCAAACCCGATCAGTCTCAAGTAGCATTAAAGCTGGCTGTGAAAAAAGGCACGTTCGGTACAATAAGACCGGCAACTTTTATAAACTTTGCCATCTGGACCATTATGTGCAAAATAACTTTTTCAAATAGATATGAACCAACCAGCAGAAGATTTTATGCTTAACCTTCTCAAAAATATAAAAGAAAAAGACAAGAGAACATGTTTATCCTGGTTGGCTGATGAAACCTGGGATCAAGTCAATTTATAACAATGATTGACTTTAGTGGAAAAATCAATTGCTTAATCAATTATCTCAGGCTCATGACTGATAGTTACCAGACCACTTCAATGCCAACAAACAAAGAGCCAGAATATAATGACAAAAAAAAATCAACACCTATTGGCTACAAGTATGATTGTAACCTGGAAACAGAAAGGTAATGAGACAACATGCTAATAAGAACTTTAAAATTGTTGTTATCCACCAATGAGAACTCAAATGACACCGATTAAACATTGTAAATAACTTTTCATTGTCAATAACTAATTGTGAATAAAGTTTGCTTGAAATGAACTAACAATTGATGATTATGAGATAGATAATAATTTTTACAAATATTACTTAAGCGTATGATTACAATTGTATTACATTCAAATATCAGCCTTTCAAGCTAATTGTGCATATGCTTTTGCGAGTGTTAATAATAATAAATGAATACTTTCTCTCCAATACAAGATATAGTATTTATGCAGGAATAAAATGAATCACTTATTCCTATAACTCAAATGCTTATATATGAGCAAATCTGAAGTACTGGCAAGGAAAGTGTGAGGATGGAACAGTGACTTTAAATTACTACATGCGATGTCTGAATGAATGACATCAGTGAAATTGTCTAGAATTTACTAAACATTATTCTAACTGAAACTTAATCATATGTAAATAAGCATTTATTTTATATAGCGTATGTTTGCAATTGTATTACATTCAAATAAAATCAATGCTTATTTACATATGATTAAGTTTCAGTAAGAATGACATTTAGTAAATTCTAGACAATTTCACTGATGTCATTCATTCAGACATCGCATATAGTAATTTAAAGTTACTGTTCTATCCTCACACTTTTCTTGCCAGTACTTCAGATTTGCTCATATATAGGCATTTGAGTCATAGGAATAAGTGATTCATTTTATTCCTGCATAAATACAATATCTTGTATTGGAGAGAAAGTATTCATTTATTATTATTAATACTCGCAAAAGCATATGCACAATTATCTTGAAAGACTGATATTTGAATGTAATACAATTGTAAACATAAGCTATATAAAATAAATGCTTATTTACATATGATTAAGTTTCAGTTAGAATGACGTTTAGTAAATTCTAGACAATTTCATCGACGTCATTCATTCAGACATCGCATATAGTAATTTAAAGTTACTGTTCCATCCTCACACTTTTCTTGCCAGTACTTCAGATTTGGTCATAAATAAGCATTTGAGTCGTAGGAATAAGTGATTCATTTTATTCCTGCATAAATACTATATCTTGTATTGGAGAGAAAGTATTCATTTATTATTATTAACACTCGCAAAAGCGTATGCACAATTAGCTTGAAAGGCTGATATTTGAATGTAAATATTACATAAGAAAAATGTAACAGATGGCATTACATTTATTGTAGATCAAATTTATAATACTTTAGAGGTGCTTAATTATTACACAAAAAGTTGAAATCTACCGGCTTGTATAGCTAGCACGGTATGAGATAAAAACAGGAATTAAATAAATTATGCTGAAAGAAAGCCACAGTCATTATGTCAGAAAATCAAATTAGAGAGTTTTAGATATACAGAATATATTCCAATTATTATCAACTTTTAAGTAATATATGAACTAATTAATAATCTACAAGAGGAACATGATAAATTATATCAACAAATTCGGCAGGAAAATTTAATAAAAAAAGAAAGCTAATCTCTAACTCACAGATCATATCAACTATGTCAAAATTTATATGCCTCATATAAAAGGCATTTCTACAATGGTAGACGCTCAAAATAAAATTGGGTACTCTTGTGTATGTAATGAAAATTATATATTTAAGATGTTAAAAATGAAGTTTCTTGAAAATAAAAGTGCAATAAAAACATGAAAACATTATTATATGTGAGCACAAAGAATATATAACTAAAGTAAAAATACAGCTAAAGATTAATAAATTTCAAATGAAAATAACTCTTTCAAATCATGCACCCTTTATCTATTAATAGACGTTTAGATTATGGTCAGTAATGTAGAGGTTTTACGATCAGATGTGTTAAGAAAAAAAAAAGATTAGCCACATATTAATTGAAGAACAATGTTTAGTGAAATAAAAGAAAGTGCTAAGCAGACCACAAATACAAATGACGTAATACATATTTTAATTGAATATATTGACTCCAAAATATTAGGTTGAATATTATTGAATAGAGTACAGTAGTTGATCAATAGAAAACTATCAACTGGATATCATGCTATAAAAGGAAGAAAAATAGCGAAAGCAGTTTTATAAATTCAAGAAACAATTAAGTATGTCAGAGAACTAATGTTAACAGAATATTTTGCAATGGAAATTGATTTTAAATCGATTTTTCATTTAGTAAATTGGACATACATATGTAAGGCCCTAAAGCAATTATTACCAGAATATAGATTTTCAATTCAGGCACCAGGGAACTATTTAAAGCAGTAGAATTTTATTTAAGAAGTATATGAATTACTAAGAATTTTTTATTCCAGAAAAAGAAATAACAAAAAGAACATCATTAGCTGCTTTGCTTTTTACAGTATGCATAGATCAGATGGTCAAATATATTGAAAACCAGATGTTAGGTTCTTATCTTCCTCATTTAGGTGTGAAGTTAATGACAAAACCTTTTATCGATGATATATATATATACATATATATAAAAACAAAAAAAGACTTATAAATCCAATAAATAATATTATATTTAAACCAGAGGACAGGTTTTCATCAGAAAGAATATATATATATAAAACAAAATAAATGTCCGCTAATATCAATAATACAATAACAAAACTTAAATATATTCCAAACAACGGTAAACAATTTATAATACAATATAAATAAAAACTCAATAAAAACTCATAAAGAAATATTTTCGATTATATTCATAATCATTTTCAACTCAACTTTCAAAATGGAATCATCTATTACCAACCGGAAACACATGTCGATTTAAATATCCCACAATTCATTAATCCTAACATTTGCTGACTGTCTGTTTATTATCGTATTTTTATACCTACTAATAAAAACTGCCTCTTTAACTTTTCTTTTTTCATTATCTCTCTCTTGTCCTAAAATTTTTATTTTATTTATATCAAAATTAAACTTAAAATTACAATTTCTATCATGATCATAAAAAACAGATTCAGTATATAACTTGACTTCATTACTATTATCATTACATATCTGTACATTTTTCAAAACTCTTTTATATAACAATTTATGTTCTTTAATTCTTTTCTCTATATTACATCTAGATTCCCCTATATATGATGAGTTACACCCACAAAAAATTCTATAAATTATATTACTCACGTTATTTTTTTCTAACTTATCTTTTGAATTATTAACCATTCTATTTAAATTACCTGATCCATAAAAAGAAACATTATATATACCATTATAAACTTTTTTCATAAATTTTACTTGATTATTATTATAAAAAGGCAAAGAAATCCACTTCTTATTCTTAATTTCTTCATCATCAGTATTTCTATTAATTTTCTTACTAAATTGACAAACCACTTGATAAATTTCTTTTATATTATAACCTACACTTAATAATTCACTTACATAATTTTCAATGTTTTTCTTTTTATCACATGAATATTTACACAAAATATTATTTCTATACAAAAAAGACATAAAACCAGCCATCTTATAATTATGTGGCATGTTAGATAAATAGGGAATATACCCTCTAGTTTCAATAGGTTTAATAAACAATTTATAGTCAATCATATTATTGTTCCTTGAAATTATCAAATCTAAATATTTAATACTGTTATTATATTCTTTTTCCATAGTCTAGATAAGACCTTTTAATTTATTATATTCATCAAAAATTTTATCAATCATTTCTGAAGAAGCACATATAAAAACATCATCCACATATCTCGTATATATCTTAATATTTCCCATAAATATAAATTTGTTTAAAATTTTCTCTTCATAATATGACAAAACAAAACTGCATAACTGTGCCACCATTGGTAATCTCATTGGCCAGCCTTTACTCATTGTATAAAATTTACCATTAAAGGATGCAACAATATTTTGTTCAATAAAATTTAAAGCCTTCATCAGAAAACATATTAATTGATTATCCACTTTCTTTTCCAATAAAGCTTGATGAATTATCTTAATTGAATCAAGTCTATCAATAGATCCATACATCTCAGAAACATCCAATGACACTAAAACATCATCACAGTCCGAACTTAAATCTTTAATTTTTTCAACAAAATCAAATGATGACGTTACTGAATATTTTCCAAATCCAAGTAAATCTTGTAAAATTTTAGCAATATATTTACTAGTCTTATACACAAAAGACCCTCCAAATCCAAAATTATTCTAAGTGGATAACCTTCTTTATGTAATTTTACAGTAGCAAATATACATGGACAAATAGCACTTGATTTTTTTTTATATATATATATATATATATATATATATATATATATATATATATATATATATATATATATATATATTCAAATTCTGATGAATATTCTGAAATAGTCTTCAAAGAGAAGCAAGATCTTCTATGCAATCATTAAAATCTTCAGTTTGGCAATTAGCTACCGGTAAATGATACCATCTGAATTCCAGGCAACTCCATATCTGTTATAAGGAGTCCCACTTTGTATTAGCAGGTATGAATCAATAATTAAACAAGATGGTAATTGATAAGATAAAAAAATCTTTCTTATCAATTAAACTTTATATAATTACTAAAAAAAGAATTTTTAATGCTCTTGCTATGAGGGTACTAAATTGTTAGGCTCCATGGCTGAGTGTTTTTAATATAACAGTAAATAAATTGAATCAGATAGCAAATAACTATATTTGGAGATAATCTACCCAATTATTATCAAATTCAATATTACAAGTACTAATTGGCCAAGGAGGTTTCAATCATATTGATCCAAAAATATATGTTTTATATGTAAATGCACAAATGCATATTAACATGATACAAGACAAGCATTTTAATCCACTGTCACAAGAAGCGAATTTAATTAATAAAATTAAAAAAGAAAGATCATTTTATGATGACTTATTTATAGCATATAAAAACCTGCAGGATGACTTAAAACGTAAAGAGCTTGATTAACAATAAAAACAATAATTTAAAAATTCAACAGAGTATTCGGTACATTTGTATAGAAGTGTCATTGACTAAGACCATCAAGAATCTTGACAAAATATACGACCTACAATCAAATATTAAATTCTGTTTCAAATTTTTAAATGGCTTCCTGCCAATGAAGGTTTATTTAAATGGTAGGCTAAGAATGAATTTGGAGTCTTAATGTATTTTTTGTAAGAGGAAAGGGGAATCTTTTTCTTATTTCTTGAAGAATGTGTAGAATTACAATTCACAAAATCAAAAGTATTTCTTGTTCTATACATACATTTAAAAAGGGAAATAACAAACAATATTAAAAGATTTAATCCACATAATGCAATGGTTTTGTTACATGCTCTAAAAATTATGTGGACAATAGGGTGTGAAATAATTTTTGGTAATAAAGGATATAATTAGTTAAAAAAAACTTGATAATGATTGGAATAAATTCTTTAATAACTCTATCGGATATATCTCAATAAAAATAATGGACAAAATTTCGTCAAGCACTGTTCTGCTTCCATGTGAATATGGAAATAGCATAAAAATCAAAATATTATTTAATTAAAGAAGAAACTTATAAAATATGTATTTATTATTAAAAGATGACAGTTTGAAACTGTTGATTGCTATTGATATTGGGATTATCTAAGTGTTGATTTGTTTTTAATGAAAACGTATATATAAACAACCATTAAAAAACAGTCAATACTTAGATAATCCCAATATAAATAACAATCAACAATCTTAAACTGTTGTCAAGGCAACCTCCTTTTAAAAATAAAGGTGTATTCCCACCTTTATTTATGCCACCTTTATTTATGCTTTCATATATTTATTTAGACACTGACAACAACTTGACAACAGAGATTAAACTTATTGATATAAAGAAATATAAATTTGTTTAAATAGATAAGTATAACACATTCTGGGTACATTAGTATTATTCAACCAATGATGTATTACACTTACCGATTTTCCTTTTGGTAGACTTGGTCAATGATAACATAACAATGTTTTTATGGCAACCAAGACACTGACTGGCATGATTAATCCATGGGAAAGTCAATTTTTGGATTTTTTTGACCCGCGAGATTTAAAAATCGGAGAGAGCTTTGGGAAATTTTGTCATTTATCTGTCTTTCCTGATTTTGCTATCCATGGAATTACACTGATTTTTTTGTTGAGATATTGCATTATATTGAGACTATTAGTGTATTTTTCATAATTTATATTCCATATTTTAGCATGTTTTCCATAATTTATGTTCCTTATTTTGATTTTATTTGCCTTGTATTTTACACATTCTGTCATATTTCCGTTTTTGCTACAAATTTCTAATGGTTGAAACTATCAATCTAGATTATGGAAGTTGCTAAGTAATGAAAAAGAAGCTGTCCCAATTCAGTCCAATGCAGTGAACGCTATTTGTAAGTAATTTTCATTTTTGTTTCTAATAAATAATATCATTTTGATGTATATTATTTTGTAAATTCTTCTGCAATTATAAAAAGTACAATTAATTAATTTTATTTTTAATTTCTGAATTATATTACACAGGAAATTATTTTGATGTATATTATGTACTATTATGTATTTTGACATATATTCAATGTACTATTTTCATGCAAGTACATTTTTTTTTTTAAAAAAAAAATTCGTAATATAGAGTATCTTTTAAATTATTCTCTAGGTCGCCATTAATAATGACAGATTCGCATTAAATCGGAAAAAATGTTTGTTATGTGTCTATTTATTTTACATTTACAAAAAAAAAAATTGTATATATTTTTGCAATTATCAAATTTACACTTAATTACTTTCAATTTCTAAATTATTTTGATGTAGATTATATACTATTAAGTCGTATATACTATTTTCATGCATGTACATTTTTTAAATTTTTTTCCAAGATCAACAAATATGGTGATGCTCATTATCTACACGACAGTCATCTTTAACTGATGACGTATCACACTTACTGATTGGTGCACATTATCTACCCGATAGTCAGCTTTGTTATTTTCCTATCAATGACATATTACCCTGAAGGCATATCAATTTAATCTTGTGATTCTTAACGTACTGGGTCCACATGATCTGCGGACAAATTTTAGCGATTGCATTTGCTGCAAATCACTTGGAGACATTATCTTAAAGATTGGAATATCAAACTGATATGGCTTCAGGGTAATATGTCATTGGTTCAAAAATACTAAAGAACCCTGTTCATGCAGACTAATAAATAATAAATTATAAAATTACAAATTGCAATTACAATTTTCAAATTGCGCCCAAAGTATTACTTAAATAATAAGTGTAATAATGCTCAAGGCTACATGGGTTTACAAATAACCATTAGAAACAAATCAACACTCAACAATCTCAAACTGTTGTCAAGGCAACCTCCTTTTAACAATATATAATTAAATAAATTGTTCTGGAATTTAAAATTTATACGTAAATAATTATTGTGAAAATGGATATACTTTTTGTAATAAATGATTTATTTCTATAGCGCTGACTATGCATATAATATAAAAAAGGTAACAAACTTCTGGCCATGCACTCTCACAAACCTAAGCACACTGGGAATGCATAATTTACATGTGTTTTAAGGCTGATGCTTGAGGCTAGGGTTGTGGAGGCATATGCCTGGAAATTTGTTGTCTTCTTTATAGTATATAAATTTTGTGTTTTATTAATAAATATTTTACTTAAAAAAAACATTAATAAAACAAATATATCTATCTTTGAAAATATTCATAGAAAAACAATAAAAAGTCATTATTCACTAAGCTAGTAGTCACTTCCTAATTGATAGAGTTTATGGCTTATTATAATTGTTTTATTATATACTCTTCAAATACTATCAAAAATCTTTATAGACTAATATTTGAAATATTTTTCCATAAAAATAATAAAACTGTTGATAATCAGTTTCAAGAAAAAAAGATAAAATGCTATATAATTTGAATCCCTGTGCTTGGAAATAAATCGTTGATGTTTTAACCATTTTGTCATTAGGCACATACAACTAGAATACTGTTGTTATGAATTTGTGTTAGTTGGAAACTCCAACAATTTGGACCTAATAATGATGCTCTCTATAATCGATAGTTTTCCCCACATTTTCTTACTTTGATATGATTTATAATTTCTTTAAGTACAATATAAATATTTTTTTAAATATGCTCATATTGCAAAAATAATAAATGCAATACACTGAAAAATTTAATTTATATAGAAATATAAAACATTACCTGCAAAAGTTTGGCTAAATAACGTGGGCACTCTACTGTATTTATAGTTTTGTATTCACTTTTGATGTTTTCAATTCAAGTTAGAATGTTGAACGGAAAAAACATCTTATCACTTAAATCAGCCTACGTTTATAAATAAAATAATAATCAAATGAGAATATTTGAAAAAAAAAAAGACTTTTAAATGAAAAAACAGGTTAATTTTATATATTGCGCTATGAACTTATAAACAAATTATTAATTATACATTTCATTTTCTTTAAACATTTTTAATTGATGCAATGTATAGTTTTTTTTTTGCAATGAATTGCCTGATATTTGTTGTGATCAGCAATTTTTTTCTGCGTTTAAAATGCAATATATATATATATGATAGCGTAATATTTAACGAAATGTATTAGTTGTAAAGTATTTTATAAATAGGAACTTCGTTTATAAATAAAGTTAATTCCATAACCACGGTATTTCAAACGTGGAGCCACCTTCTATACAGGTTGAGCAGGCTAAAAGAAAACACTAGAAAACTGCAAAAACTACTTGTTATTAAAACTCAACAGCTTTTGGTCAGTATCAATGAGTTGTTTAGTAGGACAGCTATTGAGAAAGAAAGTAGTACAACTTTTTAGGAAACCCCCAATAAAAGAAAGATTTCCTCATGAGAAAATGTCACATTATAATTTAATATTTTTAATGAATTATGATAGGTGGTAAATTACTTTATAAAGAGGAATTCCATTTTAAAATAAAGTTAAATCTACTACTATGACATGTTAAAATGCAGAGCCAAATCAAAATAGTTGGGCGGGCTGAAAGAAAATAAATGAAAACTGTCCAAACTTATGCAGGGTGAAAGAAAGTGATAAGAAATTGTCCAAGCTATTTGGAACTTCATAGTTGTTTACTACACTTTGAAGTATCATGGTTGTATATTTAGCTTCATTTAAATATAGAGCATCTGCTTATAAAATAATTTAATATATATATATATATATATATATATCATATTTAAATATGAGTAGAGTATGCTGTATATAGTTAAGCTGAATGTAATTAAAGAAGATTTGAACCTAGACTTCCAAGCTCTTATAGTCATTCCCACTATTTAATATTTAATATAACTGATATACATGACAACATAATATGAAAAAGATAAATGATTTTCAATATATATATACCATGCTGAACCTGCACTCCTCAGTTGGTCTGGATCATCATCACACACCTATCCACCCACCTATCCACATACATGTGCGCGTGCACACACACACACACACACATATATATATATATATATATTGAACCGGGTGGAGTTGTAGATCTCTTGGGGACGTCTAGCAAGAACTTTTTTTACTCTTTAATAAAATAGCAATTATGAAATATAAACTTGTGAAACAATATTGAAGACTTATTTTTATACATACACAGTACGATACAATTATTTATTATTAATTCGATCTACACCAATGCAATTTAAGTATTGCTCCAAACATGTCCCCTTAGGCAGAGAAGCATAATACCCAGAAGGTACACATGACTAAGTCAGAGCTATATATATATATATATATATATATATATATATATATATATATATATATATATATATATATAACTGCAATCATGTTTGAAGATCATAGATCTTCTGGACTGCAGAATTCAACAACTATTATTCAAAGCACTTTTTTGTTTGGGAAAGAAGTACAAGTGCCAGTTAATTACCCAAAAGGTAAACAATGCACTTTGAACAATGGCAAACTAACTCAGTGCCTAAGAAATCCCAACTAGTTCAATCAAAAAGATAATATAATACATTACTGCTTTAATTAGTGGTAAAAGAATTGACTGACAAAATATTAAGTTTTAAAGATAATTTATTTTAACTAAATATTTTATTATTGTAATTTTTAAACTGCTTTTTATAAATGCTCCATTAGTCTAACAATGATAGTTTTTATAATAACCATATGCACATTCTTAATACATACAATAAAATATATTATAACATAAGACATTAAATAATGACCCATCATTTTAAAACATGCATATCCATAAATAGTCAAAATAAGAGTCATAGATCATATGACCCTATCTCTTAAGCTTGTAAGTTATAAACAATGAGGATTGCATATCCATGGTTCATTTTATGCATGCTATAGAGTTCATTTGTTTTACTGACTCTGGAGGCTTTAAAGATTGCAGTGGTTACATTAATATCAGAAATGGAATAAGAAAATGTTATTTATTACCTATAGGATTTTGGACATTGACTTCTTACTGTTTGCTGCTTCATGTGAGTTTTACCAACCGCTTGGATTTTAGGCTTCTGCCGAGGTTCCTATGCTTGCTATTTTATGATACTCTTATTCAAGACAGTTAGATATCTCTGGCAGTTTCAAATTATTAGGCAAACATTATTTTTATTGGGCAGGTTGCTGATATTCCATCAGACTGAGACTGGAATCAGGCCATATGCTTCTGATGACTGCTAACACTGCATTGGCTTTAGATACATGAAAAAACACTGACTCTGGATATGTGACATGACTGACTGAAGATTGCTTGTAAACAAACTTATATGATGACCTGTTATCATTTTTTAAATTAGTTTCTATACCTGCCAGCTATCTTCTTCTAATTAATTAATTGTAACTTTTATTGATAAATGACATTTATATGAATAATTCTTTAAACTTTTTTTAGATTTCCTTTTTTTTTTCAAATGAGAGATTTTAATTCAGTTATTTACAGACAAATTATTCTTCACTAATTTTATTTATTAATTAATTAATTTTAAACTTTTGCGTTATTTATAAAAACTTTTACTTTTAATAATTCTAACTAACAATTTTTCATGGAATGCTATCATTAGCAGTACATTACACCCTTCTCCTGACAAGAGTAAAATGCATCATTTTGACCATTTTATCTCTGATAACTTCTTTATTAAATCGGAACTATTTACATTAATTTTTATTTCTCTAAGTTTACAGTCTTTATAACTGGACTATATATGGCAAGGGCAATTTTACTTGATTATTCTTTTCTTTTCTCTAGGGTGATGACATTGCTTGTACTGAATGATGACCTCTGGTTCAACACTATTTTTTGTGATACAAGGATTTTAAATGACACAGATGCAGAGTTTCTGGCTTATACTGACTTACTCATATTTGACATGAAGCATCATATGCTAGGTTTCCTCTAGACTTTGTAAAAAGAAAAGATCACTACAAATGGCAAGATTCATCTACTGTCCAATTCGACTTACGCTTTGAAAATTATATGAATATGGGGACTCTTCCCCAAAGAAGTGATTTTCGGCCTTCTCTGTTTATTCCCAGTGTGCATTTTTAAAGAGAATGGGGACTCTTCCCTGAGAACTGATCCCAGATAGTCCATTAAGGTACTAATTTTATCCAGCCAACAGCTTTAACTTTTCCTAAAGCTTAATTCTATGCTTACTACCCTTCTTTCAATTAATTAAAATCTCTTATACACTCCGAACATAACTTTGATTTATATTATTTATTAATCTTACAATATTATTTTTAACCCTTTCTTTAACTTTCTTTTATTAACTTGCATGTATTAAAAAACTGTTTATTTTTATTATACTACTTCTTTTATTATCTACAGATGTTTTTATTTATTTATTTATCTTGATTACTTTATTATACGTGTTTGCTTTATTTTATTCTTTTATTTAATCCTACAAACATTACTTTAAATCATTAATTTGACCCATTTATATACAAATACTTTTTTTTATTAATATGTGTGTGACAGAAAAAAATCTTTTATCCAGTGAAGCTTCATTGTTATTATTTAAGAAAACAATTTGTCATTTTATTTTTTTAAATTTTTTTTGCAGTCTTAAATAGTGAAATTCTATTCAGGTTTATTACCTATGTCAAAGTTTATTCAAATCATAGTCCACTTCTGTTACTTTGTTTTTTTTTGTTATTTTAACCTTCTGCCCATTAATGTCAATTACATTTGGTCAGGCCATTCTTTCTTTCATTCTACTAATTCTATAAAATAAATTAACTTTCCCCTTTCATCTATCACTTGCTTATAATTTATTGCCTTGTCTCATACCCGTTACATTGTGTTTTCTGCCTCGTAAATTAGAAAACATTTATACTTAGCAAAACTTAGTAGTTCTTCAAACTGAGAATATTTTTTCCAGCTCTTTCTCTTTGTTTTAAATCTACATTTAAAATGAACATTTACTTTAACCTTTTTATTTCCTTGTGAAAACTACTTTGTGTTATCTTCTAGCCATATTATTTCAATTTCCCATACTTAATGCTGCATTGTTCTACTTCTGCTATCACATTCTTTATGCTTTCTTCTACTATCATCATATCCTGACTTTCTTTAACCAAATCTAACTCTATGATTTCTTGGTTATTCTCCATTACTTCACCCCTCATTGCCTTCATTTTTCTAATCATTTCCATTCTGGGTTCACTAATTTCTCCCTTCAATTTTGCTTTGAACTCTTGCTGACTTTGCTTAAATTCTTGGTGTACTTCTTCCCTCAGTTCAGCCTTGAACTCTTATATTTTTTTCACTATATTTACCATCATTTTCATCAAGATCTGTGTCTCACATATCTCTTCTTTTTTTACTTCCACCATTTCAAAACAAAATTTCTATTTCAATAAACTTAAATACTGTTTATTTATTTTTGTAAATAAAACATATGACTGCCTCCAATCATTTGTTCTTTTTCTCTACCAATTCTTAATTCCTTAAATCCTCCCAAAATATCTAACCATCTTTAATTCCATTTTTTCATTTAAAGAAAAAATAGCTTTGGTCAATTCTTTATTTAAATTATACAACTTTACAACACTTAATTACAAAATTTAGCATTTCTTTGAATATTTATTTTCTTAAATTTTAATTGACATATGATTAATAAGTCATATGACAGTTTGGTCCTATGTTGGGAAAGCCAAATAAACTGGGTGGGGTTTGTAGATCCCTTGGGGAAATCCTTCTAGCAAGAATTTTTTTTACTCTTTAATAAAATAGCAATTATGAAATATAAACTTGTGAAACAATATTGGAAGACTTATTTATATACATACAAAATAGGATACAATTATTTATTATTAATTCGATCTACACCAATGCAATTTAAGTATTGCTCCACACCAGTCCCCTTTAGGCAGAGAAGCATAATACCCAGCAGGTATCCTTTACCAAACCAGACTATATATATTGTGCCATTACAATTTGGTCACTAGCCAAATTTATAGTAATGTGCATGTAGGAAAATGTAAAACAAAATCATCATCACATTTTTATATAACAATAAATGAAGCTGTAGGGCATCCAAGTTCAAACCCTACCAGATCAAAATTTTAAATGCTTTAGACAGAAAGAGAATGGGACAGCAATTATATGCTTTACTTGTTTGTGTGTTAACAAATCTCAAAAAGAGCAGTACACACATTTAATTTTTAATTTTTCTTTAAAAAGCAAAGTTATAACGCATACGTATAGGCAGTGTATGTGTAAGCTATTTAATTGTTTTATATTTCAAATATTCAACATTTTAACTTTCTTTAAAACTAACCTATGCTTGATCAATTCTAATATCTTATTCTATGCTTCTATTTTGCTTTTTTATAATTGTAATTGGGATTTAAAAGTTACAGATTTAATTAAATAATAGGGTTATAATTACTAAGCTAGCAATTATATTATTTAATGTTAGTTTATGAATGATTTGAAATAATGAAGTATGTGTGTACATTACATACAGAAATTTACATTTATTAAATATTGAAAGAAAAGGAAGGGTTAAATTTGTCAAATTATTTTTTTGTATAATTTTATGTTAAAAGAGGAAATCTGTTGAATCAGATATCTATTTTTGTAGCAATTTTGTTTTTGTAAATGATTGTTTGGCACTTTGGGAGCTTAAGCTGGGTGAGAACTCTAATTTTGAAATTGTCTTATCTTAAGATCTAAAGAAGGAAGCTCAAAAAATTTGAAATGTTACCTAGGTGTAAGAAAAAAAAAGGATTAAGTCTATTTTTTTTAAAACAAAAGTGTCTGGAAAAAAGAATAAACTTTTCAGTTGAAAAATAATTTAGTTGAAAATAAATTAGAGATCTAATTAAAACGAATTTGTCCAAAAATAGCAAGTGACGCTATCTCTAATTGGTTAAGTTAGCTAAAAAATTGGATATAAAAAGCTGTCTGGAAAAAATCAGTTGAATTATTAATGTGATTATGATTCAGATTATTAGACTATTAAATTGAATGTTGAAAATATAAGAAATGACTGGGTGGAAAAATTATATGTATGTCCCATCTTTGTCTGATTATCTGGGAAGCTGCACATCAGATAGGAAAGAAAAGATGTTTTGTCTAAAATAATATTCTACACCTTTCAACTAACCAGAGAAATAAGATGTTTTTAATAGAAGGAAGAAAGAATTCATCTGCATTTGATGAAAGATGAATTAATCTACCAATAAATATTAATCCTCAGTTCCAATTAATTGTTCCAGCAACTGAGTTTAAATCCAGGAAATTTATAATGTGAAAACAACTGCTGTATTTCATTCACTAAAAGAATAATGCTTGACAGGAAGAGAAGAAAAATTGATATAATGATTTCCAAATTATCCACTAAAGCAAATAACCTCAATAGGATCCTCATCATCAAATAATTATATACTTCAAGAAAGTGATTGTTCCAAAGAACACGGAAATTGTTGCTGCCAAGTATAGACAGTATACAAGGCAAGTGAACCCTTGGATCAGTAATATGACTTTTATATCTATTTTCTTTATGAAATCAGAGTATTAATAAAAATTTAGTAATAAAGTGACATATTTTATTTAAAGAACTTTTAAAGACTATTCAGATCGATGGAAACCAAGAATGTCTTAATAATAATAGCTTTGAACTACATAAATAATTTTGAATGTATTAAAATTTATTTGTTTATTAATTTTACAGTTATGAAATATTAATGTGTAAAATAATTTTTTTTATGGTATTATGATTTTAGTTTTAACTAATATATTATTATTATTTTGGGATAAAACACGCACATACATAGTAATATTTTATATGTGTATAATTGAGAGTGAATGTGAAATAATAGGTGGTGTTAAAATATTAAATTATTTTGTCTTGAGAAAGTATAGATTTCAGTGCTTAGAAGGGAGGGGGAGATAATGATTTAAAACTCTTTTCTAAGAACTTGATTTTTCTAATTTCTATTAACATTTTTTTTAACATTCTACTTACATGTTAGATTTATAAAGTATGTGTGCTAATGAGCAGATAATATTTTTTTTTCTTGAAATACTTTTCTCATGGAGTGAAAATCATGGTCAATGTGAAATCCAACTTAATACAATATACATTTGAAGGGAAAGGGGAAGAACTTGAAATTAATCTGAGGATTGTTATATAATCAATTATTATCATTATTATTATTCATGTCAATTTTCATGTTTCTCTAGAAATTTTTATGTATATGTTAGAAATGCAGTAATAAATATTAGTTTGTTTTATTAAACGAGGCGTATATATTTGATTAAGTATAGTCTTTGTTAAGTGTGATCATTCATCATCATCAGTGGTTGAATATCAGTTATTTAAGATATAAGTAAATATGCTAAAATTAAGCAATAATTATGAATTTCTGTATAAAAATTAGTTTTATGTTTAGGCTTAATCCTAGAGCGGTAGTTGAAACCCTTGTCATTATTGTTATTATTATCATCATCATCATCAACGTTTTAATTAATGAGCTGTTTAACTGTTTAAAGGCCATAAATAAATATTGATTTTATAATATTTAGTGATTTCTTAGTATTATTATAACCACATCCCATCATCTATTTCATGCAAGGATGAGTGAATTGCCATCCTAAATTAGTTATATATAATCTGAGCTAGTAAACTTATAATAAAAATATTGAAACACATTTGTTATGCTAAGATCTAAGAAATGATTTATGCCTAATATACTCCACTTTGGTTTAAAGATGTTTTACTTTTACCTAAATATTAGTGCGTATAGTGATATGGCTCAAAAAGCAAAATCTCCCATTTTTATTAGAAATAAAGTAACAAAAGGGGATTCAAACCCAGTACATGTGAAAAGTTATTAGATATAACTGTGTCTGGATTCAAATAATCTAGGGGTGCCCTGCTGGACCATATTCACTTAGTATTTGTTTAAACATGCACTTAACATCAAACCAAGAAGTGAAAGTGGATAAGATCTACTGTCTGTATACCCGAGTTATATTTTATTGAATTACTAATGTACTCACCTCATGCGATTTCATATACCTAAGTTATAATACTTGTTATTAATAATTTGCTTATAATTATTGATAGTGGGATATCTTGAGAAATCTAATGATAGAAATATGTTTCATTTCATCTAATGACCCTTAATATGATTGATAACTCAGTCTGACCTCTTTGGTTTAATAGCCACTACTCATGTTAAATAATTCTTCTCTTTTGAAATAAAATCTACAATGCATTTTTTGTTTATTGAGCTAGAGATTTATATTTGAATCTTTTCACAATTATTAAATACATTTGGATCGTTTGATCATCTTTATTAAGTTACATTTTTTTAACAATACTGGAATATTTGAGATTTTAATAATGTTTGAATTCTGACATTTCATAATTACTTTAATAGACCAGATCTCATATTGTTACAGTGGATCTGTGATCAAACTTATAATTTAGTTACAATGGACACCCAACTGGGGCTTGATATTTTACCATATACCTGAAAAAGGGAGTCTATAGAATGATAGGAGATGTGTGGTTAAAAGAAGGAATTTTTTTTTAGTAAAATTTTTTTTTTCAGTAAAAATTTTTTTTTTTGTCTTACAAAATTTTCTTGGCCAAACAGTCTTATTTTAGATTTGTATATGATGATGTTTAATATGATGTAATTTTTCATTGATGATTATAAAATGAGTACAGCCATAAAACAGCTTAGTTTTGTTTTATCAATTTTGAAAAGAGATGAATATCACAACTTAAGACAAAGGTGAAATAAATAATATATTTTTTTTTGTGGAACATTAAAATGATTTATTGCCAGATGGGATAGGCATAGTAATAGTGATGAATTGTGGAATAGTAGTCTCATGTGTGTTTTGGGAATTCATTTTGTAGAAAAGTCTATGATTTTGGAGGTTGGATTGGATATCTGATCGTTAGAGTTTGGTTGGTTAGATTGCAGTTTTGATGATGAGTGGAGAGTTTTGTCATTGCCTTGAGAATGCTATGTATTCGTGTAACTCATGAATAATCAAACCCAGTCACTGCTTCAACCCAATTTATATGTTATTTTTATTTTATCATGAAGCAGTTAACAGCAGTCCTGCCATGATATCAGCCTATAAGTCTCCAAGAGAGAGAGCACGGCATAGTTTTCCAATCAAGTTTATATGTTAGTCTTATTTTATCATGAAGCAGTTAACAGTAGTTCTGCCATGATGTCAGCCTATAAGTATCCAAGACAGAGAGCAAGGCTTAGTTTTCTGTAGTCCTTAATAAGCAGGGCATTCTTTGATACTAGCCACATAAGACTCCAAGAGAGAGAGCAAGGCATAGTTTATCTACTTTAGCCCCTAAGACTTAAAATACATCTTTTATTGCAACAGAGTTTGCATCATTCAATCAAGGGTTGTAGTGGTTAATAGTGATCGAATTGGGATGATCTTCTGAGTGCTCATGATGCATTGTGTGATTATAGTGCTGTGACTAAATTCTTTTATTTATCTCAAGATTGTGAACTGCTAGTTATTCTGTGGACTGTCAATATCTGTCAGATTTCTGGGAGAATAGACAAATGTATAATTTGGGCCATTACAGACAGACATGCACTATATAGATTGTTGTTGTGTAGTTCATCATATAAGGACATTAAATTTTTTTTGTATTTGTAATGCATGATAAGGTGAAAAGCAAATCAGTTAGTTAGTCCAAGAGAAAGGTGTCAGACAAGGAAAGGATGTGGGGGATTTTGATGGTCAGGGAAGCACAGATGGGATATATATAGTTTTATAACTTGAGTGAACTAAATTATAGTATGGAGGAGGTTATGGAAAAAGAGGGTGTCCCAATCCCAGGGATCAGTGATCATTTTTATCCTGAAGAAGAGGATAGGGAAATTGCCTTTAAAGAAGCTCAAGAAAAAGAGGAAATAGAGGAAAATGCCTCTAAAGTTAGTAGCAATAATGTCTCAAGTGTGGAAGTAGATAAGCCAGAAGTTGGCCAGACTCAGATGGCAAAACAAGCACCATCAGAGATGGAAATAATGATGAGGCAGATGCTTAAAAGTATGGAAAGTCTAAAAGAAGATAATAAAAATCTAAGAGAAGATAGTAAGCAAGGGATGGTAAATCTCAAACAAAAGATGGAGAAAGTATAGAGAATCGAAGAGAAGATAGTAAGCAAGGGATAGAAAGTTTGAGAGAAGATCTCAAAACCCAGATAGATAACTCTAGTGAAAATAACAGCCAGATGATCATGGCTTTGGAAACTAGGATTGAAAAATCCAACATAGAGTGTAAAAATAGATTTGCATCCTTAGAGGAGAGGATAGAAGGAGTGTGTAGATCTATGGAAGTCACCAAACAAGAGGGATGTCAGGGACTACAGTCATTAAAGGCTCAAGTGGAGCAGTCTATTGAAGAAAATAAGAAAGAGATTGAGTTAGTTAGGAATGAGGTCCATGGGTTGGTCTCCCAATCTATGTCACAATGCATAGAAAAAAGTGCTGAAATAACCTCTGGGGAATTAGTATCAGATTAGAGGAGGTGATAGCCAAAGTGGACTCATATAAGGAAGCCACTTTGGGCTGTGTAGATCAGGCTTTCACTATGAAAAATAAGTTTAGTGGCTTAGAAAAGGAAATACTAGAAGTTAAGGGAAGCATGGCCAATGAGTGTGTACAGATGGACCAAAATCTTAGGAAAGAATTGGGGAAACACATGGATAGCTTTAGGGAGGAGATAGTAAAAAGGGACAAGTCAAGTTCTTTAGAAGAGGGACCCAGAATGAATCAACATGAATTGGGTGTTATGTTGGAAAAGGTTGAGGAGAACCAGAAGGCCTATGTTGTGGAATACATGAAACCCAAGATGGATGATCTCTACCAGAAAATAGGGGAATTAAAAGATCGTATTAATGTAGGGCTGCAGGATCAGTCAAACCTAAATTCAAAGCAGAATGATGGTAGCACCAGTCCAGATGACTGTAGGGATGGTTCAGAACAGAGTCAGTCAGAGAAAAGGATGCCTACTTTAGGTAAAAATCCACAAGTTAAAAAATTAGTAGATAGGGCTGACCATACCAGTAAAGATGAATATAGAGTAGGAGGGTCAATGACCTCAAATTTAATTAAAATTAAGGCCTTTAGTGAGGAAAGCAGGGAGAACCCCTTAGAATATCTGTATACCTTGGAAGAACTCTTTTCTGTGTGTAGGCTGAGTGAACTGGAAAAGTTGGCCATTGCATGTAACCATCTTTATGCCTATGCTAAGGAATGGTGGCAGTCCCTATTTGATAAGCCCACTACCTTTGGGGATTTTCATTGTGTTATCTTAGCCTGTTTTTGGAGTGAAGATAAGCAGGACCAGGTGCGCTATCAGATTACCCAGGAAAAGTATGGTGGTACCAAGGGTAGCTATACACAATTTTTCAAAGGGCAGGTGGTAAAAAGTCTGACTACATTTCCCCTCTCAGAGCACCAAATCCTGAGAATACTCTGACACAATCTTCCCCAAAGCATTGAACAAATGCTAATTGCTGCTGATTGCCGCAGTATAGAGGAAGCATCAGAAATCCTGGATGCTCTAGAGATTTCAGAGCTAGATTCAGAGACTAGGCCCAAGAGCACCAAGGGCAGGTATAATTATAATGTCTTTAATCTGAATCTGGGTGATCAGACAAATGATCAGACTTTTAGTAGTTATGAATAAAGAAATAATTATAGGGCTAGGCCTCCTAATCAATCCTGGGGAGATACTGGGGATAGTGTTGTGAAGAAAGAAATTCCTAGAGACAAGCAACCCTCTACCAGTGGAATTACCACACTGCTGAAAAAACCAAAATGAAAAAAATAAAGATCTCAAAAGGGACTGAATGTATGTTTGCAATTTTATGCAGACCACAATATGCTTTGTACAAAGGAAAAGATCTCCAAATAAATCAGGATGCTAGATTTTCTAATGAAAAGTATGATGTTTGCCAGTAGTTAAAATTTTTTTTATATTATTATTAGTGTGTTTATTATTATTAGTGTATTTTATTAGTTAGGATTTTTTTTGGATATAGTTAAAACAAAGGTACTGATAATTTTATCCGAAGGAGGGGGGGAGTTGTGCCATTACAATTTGGTCACTAGCCAAATTTATAGTAAAGTGCATGTAGGAAAATGTAAAACAAAATCATCATTACATTTTTATATAACAATAAATGAAGCTGTAGTGCATCCAAGTTCAAACTCTACCAGATTAAAATTTTAAACACTTTAGACAGAAAGAGAGTGGGACAGCAATTATATGCTTTACTTGTTTGTGTGTTAATAAATCTCAAAAAGAGCAGTACACAAATTTAATTTTTAATTTTTCTTTAAAAAACAAAGTAATAACGCATACGTATAGGCAGTGTATGTGTAAGCTATTTAATTGTTTTATATTTCAAATATTCAACATTTTAACTTTCTTTAAAACTAACCTATGCTTGATAAATTCTAATATCTTATTCTATGCTTCTATTTTGCTTTTCTATAATTGTAATTGGGATTTAAAAGTTACAGATTTAATTAAATAATAGGGTTATAATTACTAAGCTAGCAATTATATTATTTAATGTTAGTTTATGAATGATTTGAAATAATGAAGTATGTGTGTACATTACATACAGAAATTTACATTTATTAAATATTGAAAGAAAAGGAAGGGTTAAATCTGTCAAATTATTTTTTTGTACAATTTTATGTTAAAAGAGGAAATCTGTTGAATCAGATATCTATTTTTGTAGCAATTTTGTTTTTGTAAATGATTGTTTGGCACTTTGGGAGCTTAAGCTGGGTGAGAACTCTAAATTTGAAATTGTCTTATCTTAAGATCTGAAGAAGGAAGCTCAAAAAATTTGAAATGTTACCTAGGTGTAAGAAAAAAAAGAATTGAGTCTATTTTTTTTTTAAAAACAAAAGTGTCTGGAAAAAGGATTAAACTTTTCAGTTGAAAAATAATTTAGTTGAAAATAAATTAGAGATCTAATTAAAATGAATTTGTCCAAAAATAGCAAGTGACGCTATCTCTAATTGGTTAAGTTAGCTAAAAAATTGGATATAAAAAGCTGTCTGGAAAAAATCAGTTGAATTATTAATGTGATTATGATTCAGATTATTAGACTATTAAATTGAATATTGAAAATATAAGAAATGACTGGGTGGAAAAATTATATGTATGTCCCATCTTTGTCTGACCATCTGGGAAGCTGCACATCAGATAGGAAAGAAAAGATGTTTTGTCTAAAATAATATTCTACACCTTTCAACAGACCAGAAAAATAAGATGTTTTTAATAGAAGGAAGAAAGCATTCACCTGCATTCGATGAAAGATGAATTAATCTACCGATAAATATTAATCCTCAAGTCCAATTAATTGTTCCAGCAACTGAGTTTAAATCCAGGAAATTTATAATGTGAAAACAACTGCTGTATTTCATTCACTAAAAGAATAATGCTTGACAGGAAGAGAAGAAAAATTGATATAATGATTTCCAAATTATCCACTAAAGCAAATAACCTCAATAAGATCCTCATCATCAAATAATTATATACTTCAAGAAAGTGATTGTTCCAAAGAACACAGAAATTGTTGCTGCCAAGTATAGACAGTATACAAGACAAGTGAACCCCTTGGATCGGTAATATGACTTTTATATCTATTTTCTTTATGAAATCAGAGTATTAATAAAAATTTAGTAATAAAGTAATAAAGTGACATATTTTATTTAAACAACTTTTAAAGACAATTAAGAATGTCTTAATAATAATAGCTTTGAACTACATAAATGATTTTGAATGTATCAAAATTTATTTGTTTATTAATTTTACAGTTATGAAATATTAATGTGTAAAATAATTTTTTTTTTATGGTATTATGATTTTAGTTTTAACTAATATATTATTATTATTTTGGGATAAAAGATGCACATACATAGTAATATTTTATATGTGTATAATTGCGAGTGAATGTGAAATAATAGGTGGTGTTAAAATATTAAATTATTTTGCCTTGAGAAAGTATAGATTTCAGTGCTTAGAAGGGAGGGAGAGATAATGATTTAAAACTCTCTTCTAAGAACTTGATTTTTCTAATTTCTATTAACATTTTTTTTAACATTCTACTTACATGTTAGATTTATAAAGTTTGTGTGCTAATGAGCAGATAATATTTTTTTTTTTTTGAAATACTTTTCTCATGGAGTGAAAATCATGGTCAATGTGACATCCAACTTAATACAATATACATTTGAAGGGAAAGGGGAAGAACTTGAAATTAATCTGAGGATTGTTATATAATCAATTATTATCATTATTATTATTCATGTCAATTTTCATGTTTCTCTAGAAATTTTTATGTATATGTTAGAAATGCAGTAATAAATATTAGTTTGTTTTATTAAATGAGGCATATATATTTCATTAAGTGTAGTCTTTGTTAAGTGTGATCATTCATCATCATCAGTGGTTGAATATCAGTTATTTAAGATATAAGTAAATATGCTAAAATTAAGCAATAATTATGAATTTCTGTATAAAAATTTGTTTTATGTTTAGGCTTAGTCCTAGAGTGGTAATTGAAACCCTTGTCATTATAATTATTATCATCATCATCATCATCATCAATGTTTTAATTAATGAGCTGTTTAACTGTTTAAAGGCCATAAATAAATATTGATTTTATAATATTTAGTGATTTCTTAGTATTATTATAACCACATCCCATCATCTATTTCATGCAAGGATGAGTGAATTGCCATCCTAAATTAGTTATATATAATCTGAGCTAGTAAACTTATAAAAATATTGAAACACATTTGTTATGCTAAGATCTAAGAAATGATTTATGCCTAATATACTCCACTTTGGTTTAAAGATGTTTTACTTTTACCTAAATATTAGTGCGTATAGTGATATGGCTCAAAAAGCAAAATCTCCCATTTTTATTAGAAATAAAGTACCAAAAGGGGATTCAAACCCGGTCCATGTGAAAAGGTTATTAGCTATAACTGTGTCTAGATTTAAATAATCTAGTGGTGCACTCCTAGACCATATTCACTTAGTATTTGTTTAAACATGCACTTAACATCAAACCAAGAAATGAAAGTGGATAAGATCTACTGTCTGTATACCTGAGTTATATTTTATTGAATTACTAGTGTACTCACCTCACGTGATTTCATATACCTAAGTTATAATACTTGTTATTAATAATTTGCTTATAATTATTGATAGTGAAATATCTTGAGAAATCTAATGATAGAAATATGTTTCATTTCAGCCAATGACCCTTAATATGATTGATAACTCAGTCTGACCTCTTTGGCCTAATAGCCACTACTCATGTTAAATAATTCTTCTCTTTTGAAATAAAATCTACAATGCATTTTTCTTTTATTAGCTAGAGATTTATATTTGAATCTTTTCATAATTATTAAATACATTTGGATCGTTTGATCATCTTTATTAAGTTACATTTTTTTAACAATACTGAAATATTTGAGATTTTAATAATGTTTGAATTCTGACATTTCATAATTACTTTAATAGACGAGATCTCATTTTGTTACACTGGATCTGTGATCTAACTTTAATTTGGTTACAATATATATATAGATATATATATATATATATATTCAAACATAGCCACAGTTATATATATATATATATATATATATATATATAACTGTGGCTATGTTTGAAGGACATAGATTTTCTCGACTGCAGAATCCAACACTTATCATTCAAAGCACTTTTTGATTTGGAAAGAATGCCAGGTGCCAATTAAATACCAAAAAGGTATATAACACACTTTGAATGATGGTAAACTAACTCAGCACCTAAGAAATCCCAACTAGCTTAATCAAAAGGATAATATAATACATTACTGCTTTAATTAGTGGTAAAAGACTTCATCGACAAAATATTATGTATTAAAGATAATTTATTTTAACTAAATACTTATTGTAATTTTTAAACTACTTTTATAAAAGCTCAATTAGTCTAACACTGACAGTTTATATAATAACCATACACACATTCTTAATACATACAATAAAATATATTATAACTTTAGACATTAAATAAAGACATGGCATTTTAAAACATGCATATCAATAGTTTATTTGATGCATGCTATAAAGTTCATTTGTTTTACTGACTCAGGAGGCTTTAAATATAGAAATGGCTATATTAGTATCAGAAATCGAATAAGAAAATGTTATTTATTACCTATAGGATTTTGGATGATGACTTCTTGCTGTTTGTTGCTTTATGTGATTTTTTTCGACTGGATGGTTTTTAGGCTTCTGTCGAGGTTCATATGATTGCTATTTCGTGATACTCTTATTCAAGACAGTTATATATTCCTGGTGGTTTCCAATTGTTAGGCAGGACTTACTTTTATTGGGAAAGATGCTGATGTTCCATTGAACTGAGGCTGGAATCTGGCTGTATGCTTCCAATGACAGCTAACACTGCATTGTCTTTAGGTATATGAGAAAACACTGATTATATATACATGACATGGCTGACTGAAAACTGATTGTACAAAACTGATTGTAAAACTGATTAAATGATGAAAAAACTGACAATTTATTTGGATGACCTGTTGTCATTTTTAAAGTTAGTTTCTATACCCATGAACTGTATCCATTGTTGACATTTTTCCACTGCTTTTGATTACATTTTTATAGGATTTTAATTAATTAATCCAGTTTATGTATTTTTTAATTAGTAGCCATTGCTAATTCATTTCTTTTAAGTAGCTTCTGAATATTTGCAATATTTGAGGGAATTTCTTTTAACTTATAAACTTTCCTTTATTTTTTAAAAAATTTAACTTTCATATTCTATTTTATTAATATGCACACATTTTACTATATTTTTTATATATTTAAAATCAACTCATTATTTACAATCCCATTTACTTTAAAATATATATATATATATATATATATATATATATATATATATATATATATATATATATATATATATATATATATATATATATATATATATTAGTTTTAAGATTTCTTTTCTTTTTTTTTAACAATTGAAATAAAAAGACAGAATACTTTTAATTTCATAAAAATATTTATTTTTCAACTACTATAGCTTTAACTTTTAATTACTTGAAATTCAATTACTTTTAGCTTTTTTAAGTTACATTTTATATTTTTTTTTAATTAATTAATTGTAACTTTTACTGATAAATGATATTGACATAAATAACCATTTAAACTTTTTGTTTGAATGACATATTTTAATTCAGTTAATTACAGACAAATTATTCTTCACTAATTTTATTATTGCTTAATCTATTTAAAATTTTGCATTATTCATATAAAAAAACTTTTACTTTTAATAATGCTAACTAACAAATTTTTATGGAGCGCTATCACTAGTGATTATATATATATATATATATATATATAGTATCAATATATATATATATATATATATATATATATATATTGTACTGGTCAAAACTGTCTGCATATATATATATATATATATATATATATTGTACTGGTCAAAATCGTCTGCTCACACAACAAGATTTGGGGAGAAAAGAAATATACATATATATCATCAATGATCTTTTCAGGGTGTGAAATAATTAATGAAGCCCCATGATTGGGTATACAAGTGAGATAAGGGTAGTAAGTTAATAATGATAGAAAAGAAAGAGTATGTTAGGAAGATGGAGAGAATGTTAGAGGAAGAGATTTTATAAAGATAAGAAAAGATGATACTAAGACTATTAATAAAAATATTTATGAGATGGTAAAAGGGTGTATAATAAAAGAATAATAGATAGAAGGGTATTGGAAGAAATAGTAAGCAAAGAATGTGAAGTAGCAAAGATTAATGGTGCACCATAGATTCATAAAGAATGAACACCTTTAAGACCAGTGAATAATGGAAAAGAGCCATATTATGATAAAGTATCAAAGTAGTTAGGGAGTATTTTTAAAAAATATGTGAAAAAAATAGTCAGACATATATTAAGAATAATAAGGAATTAAGTTAAAAAGATTAAAAGAAAGGCAAAGGAATATAGTAATTATAAATTAACATTGATAAAAATAGATGTACTTTCAATCTATATAAATATTAAAGTAGAAAATGCAATTAGAATATCAATAAATAAGTATAATAATGATAAGGAAAAGAAGATAGAGATACTTATAGATAAGATAAAAAATTTAATAGAGATGTTCTATAAAAATGTGACATTTGAGTTTAATAGAGGGTTTTATAAGCAAAAGGAAGTATTATTGATAGGAGATGCATTGGGTGGGGTTTTGAGTGATATGTATATACAGGAGATGGAGGAAGTAATGATAGAGGATAATAATGTGCCAATAATGATTAAGAGATATGTTGATGATTATTTATTAATATTTAATAAAAGTGAACAGCAAATTAAAAAATATATAGATAAAATTAATAATTTGGATGAAAAGTTAAAATTTATAGTAGAATGGGAAAAGGAGACTAAATTATTATATTCAGATATATTAATAAAGAAAGAGTATGTTAAGGGAAGATGTGAATTGGAGACAAAAGTGTATAGAAAAATAGGTAATAATAATATTGTGAATTGGGGGTTTAATAATGATAATATGTATAAAATTAATTCTATAAGTTCAAAGATGCATAGGGATATTAGTTTTTGTAATAATAAGGAAGATTATGATAAGGAGGTAGGGAGGATAGTTAAAAATTTTAAGGATAGTAATTTTTCAGAAATGTTAAAAAGAATATAGAAAAAATAGAAATTTAAAAAGGAAGAAAAAAAGATAGAGAGTTGTAAAGAAGAAAGATAATAGAGAGAAGTATATAGGAATTAAAACTAATGATAATAGAGTGGTTAATGGGATAAATAGAATTATTAGAACAATTAGTAAAACTTTTAAGAATACTATAAGGTAGAGAATAGTGAATAGAAAGAGAAAGAATGTGATGGACATATTAGATAATTAATATATTAATAAGGAGAGGAGGAATATTAATGGGGTGTATGAGATAGAATGTAAAATATATAAAGATAAAAAAATTAGAAATAAGTGTGTGGGAAAAACAAAAAAATATATATACACTAGATTGGTACAGCATAAATACAATAAAAGGTCTCAATATATATGCATATTATGGAAACAGGTCATAATATTGGGAAGAGAGCATTAGAATGATTAGTTATACAGATAAAAGAAGTGACAGGAAAATAAAAGAAACAATATTCATAAAGAAAATTAAACCAAATCTTAATAAAAATGGAGGAGGGGTAAAAACAATAATAGTATAAAAGGAAATAGTATAATAATAAAAAAAGAAGTTTTTTTGGGTATGATAGAAATTTTTTTTTTTTAATAAAAAAAGAAAAAAACAGAAAAGAAATATTAATAGTTATAAGAATAGTTAGTAGAGGAAGCTGTAGGATAGAATATGAAAGAGAGGTTAAAAAGCAAGTTGAATTACTATAGTAAGATGGAAGATAGAGAAAGTTAGAATAGAATAAGATGAGATTTTATATGGAGTAATTAAGAAGGTAAAATGAATGGAAATAAGTATTTAGTTAGAATAAATTATAAAGAAAGATTATATTGATAGTGATTAATTTTTTGGAATAGTGTAATTAAAATTAATTTATAATGTAAATATTATATGTATTAAAGTAATATGTTTAGCATATATGTTAAAGAGAAAGGGGATAGAAAAGAATATAAAATAGAATGGTAAATGTGTTTAAAGATATTATATGATTTGAAAATGTTAGGAAATATTTTTAAAAAATTTAAAATTTAAAGTTTAAAAGTTTAATAGGAATTTAATAATTTTATATAAAATAATGAATTTTAATGGTTGTATTTTTATGTATGTTCAAATTTTGTAGATCTGATGAAGACTGCATGGTACAATCGAAACTGTAATCAATAATAAAAGTTTTTTTTGCTGAAAAGTGAAATGTATAAGATTTTTGAAATTCAATATCTATATTTTAACAAGAAAAACATTTCAAAAGCAATTCCATTTGATTCCATCTTTCTACTGATAGCTTATTCTCTTTCTTTGTCTAGGCAGTTATACTTGTGTTTCTGCTGTTCTATTAAGAGGATTTCTAATTATGTAAATATAAATGAACAATTTTACAAATTGAATATATATATATATTGTAACGTTTATTTATATACATTGCAAATATATTGGCATTTGGTAAAAGCTAAAAAATAAAAGTAAATTTAGATTTTTTTTTGACTAATTTTTTAAAAAAAAAAATAACGTAGAATGAAAGTTAAATTATTCTTTCTTTTTTTTATGTAATTAGAAATAAAAGTTAGAATTGGAGAGAACAAAAGACACAAATTACCAATCTAGATAAGAGAAAGTAAAAATATTTCAACTAATTAAAGATGGCAGAATTATGCTGAAAAAAATAAAGACTTTGTAATTTAAATTTAAGAGAGAGTGTACAAGATTATTATCTTATATGCTGATAAAAGAAGAAAAGAGTGCACAGAAGTTTCATAAACTGGATTGCGATATAAAAAGGAGAGGACAACTTCAATCTGGGTCTTCTCTTTAACTTCTAGTTACGTCTCTGAAAGTTGGAGGTTTCTGTGAGCATAACCTGTGGCAAGAAATATACTTCTACACAGGTATGCCCCTTGCTGTACCAAGCTGTCACGCAAGCATGGAAACAGGACTTGTGAAGACTGCTTTTTGCAATAAAAGGGTCACCACAACCGTGCTTTTTCTCCAGCTATTGAACGGAACAATAATGGAAGACACAGGCAGGAGAGACCAATGGAAATTCTCATGATCTGGGATCCCATAAACCTACATGAACTTACCGGTATGTTAAGAATAAATTTTCCTGATAGTGACTTAAAAGTTTGCAAACTATTATTTATCTAAGCTTAGACTACCATCCTGATATAGACTTTTCTTTTCATATTCAAGGGACTTTCTAATAAAGAATTTTATATAAGATCTTGGGACATTATTAAATTGCTTTAATTGCTTAATCTAACTGTTTTCGTTAATCGATTCATTATCTGGATTAGGGTGGGTGTATTTTCCTGTTTAGTTAATTCGTAATTTAACTTATAAATAATTTTAGTTTGTTAGAATAAAAGAGATTTTACTTTTATCAACCTTTTCATTGTGCGTTATTAATAATAGTTATTATTATTTTTAGTATTAAATTTATTATTAGTTTAATAAGATTTAAAATGGAATTTACCTTGCCAATATATTTGAACAAGCCCAGGAATAATAATCAAAAAGGAGAAAATAATTCTCGTTATGGTATGATGTAATACCGATTAGTTTAAAAGTATTTTTTTTTATTTGTGAGAGGTTATATGACGATTTCAGTGAATTCTTAGGAATTCTGGTGCCCAGATTAAATAAATTAAAAGCTGATTTTGTCAATAGCACAATTCTCAACAATTAATAGGCCGAGTTGATCAGGAAATGTAGCTATGTTTTTAGAATAGAAATATAACTTTCTTCTTTTTTGACATAGCTTGATCAACTCATGCACAGTTTATATTAGCGTGTAGAGTCCTAGCAAAACGGAAAATGTTATATATATATATATATATATATATTGCAATGGGCATGGGATGATCGAAGGCTACCCTTCCCTTTTATGAGTGCATAATGGGGAATTCTAATGATTCAAGATCATCTACTTTCCGCTACTTCAAGCAGAGCGAACATACGGACATACACGAGTCTATATCTGTATTTGACTGAATCTGTATGCTATACGGATATAGCACCATCTTATTTTTCCCAACCAACCATCTCTCGACTGCTGTAAGATCTGACAGAGTCACAGCGCTTGGGTGATTTATAAATTTAATGGGATCAAATACTGCACCACCAACTTCCACATGTTAATTCAATAATAATAAAAAAAGAATAATAATTTTCCCACCCTTAGACTAGACTACTCTTTTGGAGTGGTGAAGAATGAGACAAGGCAGGTTTAAATAAAATAATAGATTTAATAGAATAAATTAATCATAAAAGAGATATAACAAAAAAAAACACATTAACATGAAATGAAAAACAGATTATAATCTATAGTGCTACAAGAAAAGAATACATATAAAACTATTATAAATGATGGTACATTTATAAATCATCAGTCTGGGTATTTATCAAAAAATTCAAGAATGTCTTTATCATTCACAAAAGGCATGTGGCCATTGTCTAATTAAACTATGTGCACATTGAAATATATAACAAAATAGTATGTATCTTTACCTAGGTTTTAGTCTCTGAATTTATCCGATGTCTTGCCGACCATCACATGGATTTTCTCCACTTCTTTAGGAGGGATGGTCGCAGGTTAGATTTGGTTGTGTGTAGCTTCTCAGTGTTTAAGGCATCAAGGACAAGGCATCAAAGACAAGGCATTGAAGACAAGGCAACTAAATGAATCCACTGGCAGGCGCTACGACGGCAGTTGTTATATCTTGGCCAGAACCATTAATACAGTAAGTCTGGATCGACCAGCAATCACGATGGCCTTAGCCAGCGATTCTAGATGAAACACTGATGTCGAAAGTCATATTTTTTAACTATAGCAGTTGATTATTGGAGCTGTCTTTTACCACCCTCTCGATATGAAGTCTCTAACTCTAATCTCTCCTGAAAACTTTTTTTTTTAATTAAAAAATTCCACCAGCCTTTGTCCTTCTGATCCTTTGTTTTCACTTTCATTCACACCTTTCTTACTATGCCTTTGGCCATATGTAAATTTGTTTTACCCAATCTAGTAGCACTATGTACATATATTTATTTCAATATTTTTTAATTTAATTACACAGATTTTAATACATGTTTTTCTCTCTTTTTTATTTAAGTTTAGACAATCATTTATTATTGCTGTCTATATTCTGCTTCAAATACACTCCATACACGCATTTTGTTTATTGTCAAATGTGTACTTTAAAACCCAGATTCTTATATTTTGATTATGTTTAACTTTCTATGTTTTGTGCACTATTTAAGGTTTTTTTAAACTTTACTTTCTTTCAAAATCAGATTTTAACTTGAATTTGATTTATATTTCTTTACCACTTTATTTTTTAATGTACACCTCCAATAATTCTAATTTTATATTTTAATTTCACCAAAATCCAAACTTTTGAGGGTAAAAGATAAGAATCTTTTTGATTCTATTTTCCTCTCTTTTTTAATTTGTTCTGTAAATTTTCTAAGCTCGCTCTTTTTTCTTTTTTATTTATTTTATCAAACATGATATTTAATATTCTGTGAATGTTTAATATTTATATGTGTGACCGCAGTATGTGCGATCATCACATTACACCGTTCCCCTCCTTTAAAATTTTTTTTTTTGTAAAAAAAAAAAAAAATTAAATTTATGCATCGAAAGCTAGATGCTCCCAACTACTATTCAAACCTTTTTAGATTTATGCATTCCTAATATGATTTAGTGATGAGGTGAATCTCTAGAGAGGCGACCAGATAAATTACATCTCTTTTCTTGATGACCCAACCAGCATTGCCAAACCAATTTAATCTTGTCATTAGCATTACATGCATTTTATTTCTGCCTAATTCTCATATATATAGGTTCGAATCCACAGGATATCTCTGTGACCCGATTAAACCTGTTCATACATCACATCCTGCAAATGATAAACCCCTAAGTGTCAACTGTGGACACTATTACCGAAGTGGGTTGGGAGGCTGGCATCTTTTCGTCCAGCTCATCCATGAGCTCAGTATATCTTCTGATAGCTCTTAATTAATACAAGGGGTTCTTTTACCCATCGATAGGTCTCTAAACCATTGCTCACGATATCTGTCCAATATCTAACTGGAAATCTTAATCCAGTGAGTCATTATGAGAATGGGATCTCTGTCCCTGTGTTCTCTGTATGATAAGATTTGGAGCACTGCAGAACATACATGAATGAATAATGAAGAAGGCATAACCAACTACTGTTCAGACCCATCTACCAATATCTAAACCTACATGCCTTCAGCCTCGATCTATGACCTCACACTCATATTTATCTTAAGCTTTCTTATTTTATCATAATGTCCTTCATCCCTTTTTCCACTTATCGGCTCATCATTTCTTCATGTTATCAGGATCAATGTTACAGTCGGTTCTCCATGACTTGTGGTCCATTTCCATTTCCAATTTTTTTATCATTAAATCCTTCTTTTATTTGTGACTGCCCTTAAGTTTTATCTGGTGGTTGTTTTTCTCTATTGACATCATCTCTGCCTCCTCTGGGATGCGGATTTTTATCCCTAAGTTCTCGGTCTTCTGTCCATTTGTATGGCCACTTCCATTCAGTCTTACATCTAGATCGTTTATCTTCCTGCCCTCTTGGATTCCACTCTGTCAAGTCTCTTCTGTTTTCTTTCCATCATCCTTTACTAGGATCCCAACCATTTTTAATTTCAGGTGGTTCCTTTGGATGTGGTTTACATGCATATCCCTTATCTGTATTTTCTCCAGTGGCTCTTGACTCAATGCATTCTATCCTGGTATATGTGCTGTTACTGGCTGACTTACTTATCCTCTTTTCACCTTTTGTATTTAACCCTGCTACTACCTTTGCCACCTGACTTAAATTCTCCTGTACGCTCATCATCATCATTCTATGATCCTCCACTCTAACTACTTCCACCTCTTCATCTAACTGTCTTATCTCCCTTTCTGGTCACCCTATGTCCTTTTCCCAATAAAATTCTGCTGATTCTCTACCTCTATCCTCAACTATTTCTGATTCCTCATATGCACATGGCACCATACTCCTTTGTTCATCCCTCTTAATCTCTTGGTGAAATACATGCCATGTGTCATTAGCCTTTGATTGCAGGATAACCTCATTTTTTATTTCTTCCCTGACTACAGCCCATCTTTTCTGGCAATCTATCTCTACCTTTACCATCAATTCTTCTATCCTTCTCTCTTGTCTGTCCATGAGTTCTTTCATGAATTGCTCTTGCTCCGTCCTCATTTGCTTTAACATTTCCATGCTATTACTATAGGCCACCTTTTTATCCTTTACTTTCATCTCCTCTTCATTCTCTTCTTTTACTTGCCTTTCTTGAAGTTCCATTTTGGCTTTAGCCCTTGTTCACATAAATATGATTTTTATTTAACTCTTCTTTATATATGGACTGATTATTACTACTATTGATTTCTTCTAGCTAGACTTATACCCAAATTCTTTTGACTGACTCTATGTTTTTTTTCCACATTGATTAATGTTTAACTTCTTAGTTGTCTATCGATCAGCATTCAGATCGCTAGCCAACCCAAACATCCATACTCTGGTTCATCTTCTTATTCGCCTGCCTTAGATTCGCCTGACTGCCTGCCCACCTTGATGATTGTCCTCTATTTTCCCTACTCATCTATCTCTGACCCCTATACTTCAATTAAATGATGCACTTATATATTCTTTTAAATTTAACTTACTTAAATATTATGCTTGTTCTTCTGTTAATGATATACATTATAAATTCGTTTTATTTGACTGTGTCTCCAACATTACCCTTCCGATATATATATTTTTCTACTCCTACATTTACAAAATTCGGCCACTTAAGGTTACTTCTGTTTTAAACAAGATCATACACACACACACACACACACATATATATATATATATATATTTACTTCTCTTACACATGCGACTATTCTAGAATCACACATATATATTTTTCTCCCACTTAACTAAAATACATGACAATACTTATAGTTTCTTCAATTTAAATTATACACGCGAATTCCTTTTATCATTAAAATATTTTATTTTCCGCTTAACTGGGACCTTTATTATTTATTCATACGTATGTATTTCTTCATTTAACTTAGTTTCGACTATTTTAATCATTTAACCTTTATAACTACAACATTACTGAAACTGTTTCACTATTTCTAACTTAAATATTTTATGTTTTCATTAATTAATTACATCCAGATAATCTATATTCGATCGCTATAATTATTACATTTTATTATACGATTATGAAACACACACACATTTATCTATTCTTTAACTTTACTGGGCTATGTGGCTGCTATATATATATATTTATTATTTATCGTAAACTTTCATGAAACTTTGTGTTATTCTCTTTCTTTAAAAAACGATTTATATTACATTACAGCAATCATTTGATATAATTAGTTATTTGTTCGTTACAACTTGTCTAAATATTCTTGTCTCAGATTATCCCTCACTACGCATTTCAAAACTTTCGTAATACTAACAAAAAAAAATTTCCCCCTTTTTCTATTCTTTGTACACATTTGATGTGAAACCCTCGTATAGAGTATCATAAAATAAAACTTATCCCTTTTGTCTTCGTTTCTCGCCACTTTAACTTACAACGCTAATTTTATATGTTTGCAAACACATATATTAAAACAATTTTTTTTAAAGAAAATATTTATGTTATCTTATAAAATTATTTAACACGTGATCATTAGATATCCCGGACTGGCCCTCAAAATATGTAATGGGCATGGGACGATCGAAGGCTACACTTCCCTTTTATGAGTGCATAATGGGGAATTCTAATGATTCAAGATTGTCCACTTTCCGCTACTTCAAGCAGAGAGAACATATGGACATACATGAGTCTATATCCATATTTGACCGAATCTGTATGCTATACGGATATAGCACCAGATTATTTTTCCCGACCAACCGTCTCTTGACTGCTGTAAGATCTGACAGAGTCACAGCGCTTGGATGATTTATAAATTTAATGGGATCAAATACTGCACCACCAACTTCCACGTGTTAATTCAATAATAAAAAAAAATGAATAATAGTTTTCCCACCCTTAGACTAGACTACCCTTTTGGATTGGCAAAGAACGAGACAAGGCAGGTTTAAATAAAATAATAGATTTAATAGAATAAATTAATCGTAAAAAAGATATAACAAAAAAAAACACATTAACATGAAATGAAAAACAGATTATAATCTATAGTGCTACAAGAAAAGAATACATATAAAACTATTATAAATGATGGTACATTTATAAATCGTCAGTCTGGGTATTTATCAAAAAATTCAAGAATGTCTTTATCATTCACAAAAGGCATGTGGCCATTGTCTAATTAAACTATGTGCACATTGAAATATATAACAAAATAGTATGTATCTTTACCTAGGTTTTAGTCTCTGAATTTATACGATGTCTTGCCGACCATCATGTGGATTTTCTCCACTTCTTTAGGAGGGACGGTTGCAGGTTAGATTTGGTTGTGTGTAGCTTCTCAGTGTTTAAGGCATCAAGGACAAGGCATCAAAGACAAGGCATTGAGGACAAGGCAACTAAATGAATCCACTGGCAGGCGCTATGACGGCAGTTGTTATATCTTGGCCAGAACCATTAGTACAGTAAGTCCGGATCGACCAACGATCACGATGGCCTTAGCCAGCCATTCTAGATGAGGCACCGATGTCGAAAGTCATATTTGTTAACTATAGCGGTTGATTATCAAAGCTGTCTTTTACCACCCTCTTGACATGAAGTCTCTAGCTTTAATCTCTCCTGAAAACTTTTTTTTAATTAAAAAATTCCACCAGCCTTTGTCCTTCCGATTCTTTGTTTTCACTTTCATTCACACCTTTCTTACTATGCCTTCAGCCATATGTAAATTTGTTTTACCCAATCTAGTAGCACTATGTACATTTATTTATTTCAATATTTTTTAATTTAATTACACAGATTTTAATACATGTTTTTCTCTTTTTTTTATTTAAGTTTAGACAAGCATTTATTATTGCTGTTTATATTCTGCTTCAAATACACTCCATACATGCATTTCGTTTATCGTCAAATGTGTACTTTAAAACCCAGATCCTTATCTTTTGATTATGTTTAACTTTCTATGTTTTGTGCACTATTTAAGGTTTTTTTTAAACTTTACCTTCTTTCAAAATCAGATTTTAACTTGCATTTGATTTATAATTCTTTATCACTTTATTTTTTAACATACACCTCCAATAATTCTAATTTTACATTTTAATTTCACCAAAATCTGAACTTTGGAGGGTAAAAGATAAGAATCTTTTTGATTCTACTTCCCTCTCTTTTTTAATTAATTGAAACATTTCTTTGTTCTGTAAATATTCTAAGCTCGCTTTTTTTCTTTATTTTATCAAACATGATATTTAATATTCTGTGAATGTTTAATATTTATATGTGTGACCGCAGTATGTGCGATCATCACAATATATATATTGATACAGAAATGCTGTTTCATGTGTGTATGTATTCTAAGAGCTATTTTACTCTCCCACCTAAAAAAAACAGCAGCTGTAGAAAAAAGAAGTTGATCTTATAATTTTTTAGAAAAATATAGCAAAAAGTTTATGAATTTACAAGAAAAATCTTTATTTTTTAGAACTGAAAAAAATAAAGATAAACATTCATTATTGATTTCATAATTTTAGATTATGATATAAATACATCACTCATATTTATTTAAAGCTGGCATTTTATTTAAATATTACATTTTTAATTTTTGGAATGATGCCATATAAAGTGTAATAATTGCTTGAGGCAGTCTTATCAAATTAAAAAAACATGGCTTAATCCTCATGATTCCTTATCTGTCCCATGAAAAGTAGTATCTAATACTTAAGAAGAGAAAAGCACTCAGGCTTAAATGAAAGTTGTGGAACAAATCAGATACTGTGTGCAGTGCTGTTTAATCAATCCAGGGATCAGAGTATAAATAGTTGAGTTGAAGTTTAGAGGGGGATTTTTTAAAGATTTTGTTTTAGATTTTAAAAGGAGTTAAAAAGTACGAAAAGTGAAGAGTTAAAAAGTTAAAATTTTCATCTGTGTTGCTTGCCTATTTAATTGATAGCTGATTTTAAGGAATATTGGAATATAATATTTATAGCCACTGTTACTAATGAAAAAAGAAAATATTAATAAGGGAATCATAATGATGGAAGGATAATTGGTAACAGCTTCTTCTCTTCATCCAAAGCCATGGTTCTCCAAGATTTGCCTGGGTGAACATCACAAAAAGTAAATAATGCCATTCAGCTTAAATAAAATAACCAATTTTTGAATGCAGTAGAATCTGGGAGTGAAGGGACAAATTGGATAGAATGAAGATAACAATTTCATAAAATATTCAATACTTATATGTGTTTATAAAAAAAAACCCAAACATCTTTCTTAAAATAAATTATGAATAAATATAGCTATGTGAAAATATGTTTTACTAGTAATAGATTATAAATACTAAATGTCATAAATATCTATAATCAAAAGGCATTTAATTCAATACTTATATGTGAAAAAAATAATGAAACTTATGCACATAAATGCACATTTACACTTGACTGGATTATGAATAGTCCACAAACTCAGAATTGTTTACATTACCTGTTTACCTACCTATGATAAATGTAAAAATTATAAAGTATCATATGAGTTAGAAATGTTTACCTGCCTATTGATTGGATGTGAAAAAAATAATGAAACTTATGCACATAAATACACATTTACACTTGACTGGATTATGAATAGTCCACATAACCCAGAATTGTTTACATTACTTGTTTTGATCAATTTAAAAATAATGAAGTACTATATGAATTACAAATGTTTATATACATATTGATTGTATATTAATAAAATAATGAATCTTATGTGTCCAAATGTACATTGATACTTTACTGAATTATAGAAGCTTCACAAATCTGGAATTGCTCATCTTACCTATTTACCTACCTAAAAAGGATATACAGATATGGAACAAATAGTTAAAAATATTCATGCAGTATTGGTAGACATCTACTTGATAAAAAACTCTTTGAATACTTTACCCAAGATAGATTAAAATGAGCCTTCATTTGAAATGTAGGATGAACTTTATTAGAAGGACTTGCAAATGAACTATTGACCAATGAAGTGCTTCTAACCTTTTCATGATTGAACTGAGAATGAATCATCACATGGATATGAAGGAACTTTTTTCGAAGGACTTGCAAATTAATTGTTATTAAATAAAATTGTTGTTATTTAAAATTAATTTTAGTTATCCAGTTGTTCAGTTCTATTATTTTTTGCATCACTTATCATTCATTACACATGTTCATGAGAATTTCTTGCCTCCTGAGCTTAGTCTGGCATAACTAGACCTATGTAAGTCAAGTTGTAGTGAGATGGAACTCTAGTGGCACTATTTGGAAAAACAAATCAGAAATGTCTAGATGCTTCCAGCCTCTATGGTGCTACATCCTCTGATGAGCAGGAAATATTGTTGTGGGGGGGATAACATCTGCTTGGGGAATGCCAATCAATAGTTCCTTCCTGCAACATGCTCATCAGGAAATTGTTTAACAGATATATATATATATATATATATATATATATATATATATATATATATATATATATATATATATATATATATCTGTTAATTAAAAACAAAATTGTAATTATAATTGAAATAATAAATTTAATGGTTTACAAACTATTAAAAACAATTCTTAAATCCGCAGAAGTACTTTTGCTTAAGTTCTTAAACCTGCTTCAATTGCCATTAAATTAAAAAAAAAACAAAAGCAGAAGCACATGTCATCAATTCAAATTCCACAAATCTCGTATTTTAATGTTGGCAGGTTGTCTATTTATTAAATGCGTTTTATTCCTGTTTATAAAAATTGTGCCTTTAATTTTTCTTTTACTATGGTTTCTCTCTTCATGAAGAATTTTCACATTTTCAAAATCAAATTTAAATTTATATTTAAATGATTTTTTATGATCAAAGAAAACTGAAGGAGACATTAAATCACATTATTTTTACTTTTTCCATGCTTATATAACAATTTATGCTCCCTCACTCTCTTCTCAATACTGCACCTTGATTCACCTATATATGATAGCATACAATGACAAAAAATTTGATATATGACATTACTTTTCTGCTTGACGGGTATGACATCCTTAGAATTATTGACTAATTTATTAATATTGTTTGAAATGTAAAATGAAACATTAAACACATTTATATATTGTAATGATCTGGAGAAAGAGAGCTTAACATGATCTGCACTACAGGGCGCCATCTAGGCATTTGAACCTAGAAAAATTTATAAAGTAGGCAGATACATAAGTAAAAAAAAATTTTTTTTTTTAAAATTTTGATTCCGGTCGTTAGCCCAAGTCACTAGCTCATTGGAATTGCAGAGATTTATATTCATAAAAAATTTTTTTATCTAAGAATAATTTAAAAAAAGAATAAAATAAGCCACTGCCAGTAATTAACATACAAAAATTTATTTACGCACACATATATATATATATAAGATTTAACATTATTATTTTAATATGTTTACTTTAAGATTTAACATTATTTTTACTTTTATTTTAGATTTTTAATTTCCATTTTAAATTTTATACTATTATTAGTTCGCACAGATTTGTTTAAAAATGTTGAGTATAGATCGTTTTACATAGACTCCACGGTCAAAATCATTTCAAAATAAACATAAACAATCAAAATACAAAATCATTGATACCGTCAATTGAAGAGGAAAATTTATAAGTAACCCAATAGCATTCACCATAAGATGCTTGCATTAACACAAATAACTTAAAAGACATCCGAATAAATACATTTTAGATACTCACCGTAAAGTATCAGTAATTACCGAATGTCTATATATATTTTGATCGAATATGAAAACCAAAAACATAATCAACCGTTAACGAACCCATGCAAGCATCTATACCCAACTTAAATTTAATGCATCTTTATTTAGAGTGTCGTGTATAAATAGACTACATAGATTTGCATTTGAAAAGAACATATTCAATCTTTGTTTAACCTTAGGCTAAAGGTTTGCCATCAAAACAAACTTCAATCCATCTGATATATTGATGTGTTCAATGTAATATGAATACGGCAGCACAATTAGGTTAAGAGAAGAAACTGCTTCTCATCAGATAGGAATATTACCTCTATCTGACAATGAGAGCAATAAAAAAAACTCCATAGGAAGGAAGTGCAGTCCCCATCTTATAATTCCACCCATAGGCAAAATGAGTGTGTGCTGCTTATAATAGTGATTCTGTCCATAGCAAATCTCATACTACATCTACTAATTACACCAATATATCCAATCCATTGATGTAATTCAACTATGAAAAACCTAAGATTACCCTCCCTAATATAACTTTACAAATCTATATAGCCATTCATGCCTGATTTAAGTTTAATATTTATATAACTAGTTTGATGAAAAACAGAAATCATACTAAAACTTAAAGAACAAATAAATAAATAAATGGAAATGATTTTACAAAAGAAATACATTAAATAAAATTATAACTAATTAATAAATAATGTTGGTCAGATAGGATTCTATTTCTTAATTATTTTATATACAGAAAGTTTGTAATTTAATGTTCATTAATTATAAAGTTCTTACGGTTTAAAACAGTTCATTTTTATCTGTTGCTTGCCATTTGAACATGAATTCCCATGCCGTCCTAAAAGATTGGTTGAGTTATCTGTTGTTTTTTATTTATTTATCCAGAGGTCTTTTAGTTTAGTTGGTCCTTAATGTAGAAAAAAAAACGTTGTCATTTCTCTTTTTTTTACCAAAACTGAAGGGATTGAAGAGTGCATTTTTTCAATCCCTTCTTCTTCAACTCCACACTAACACATATAATCACATCGTAATAACTAATTAACTCTTTTATTTTTAAACCTTTCCTTTTATAATAATTTTGTGGATTAACTCAACATTACGTCATGATGGTGAAAACCTTTTCATTGAGGTCCGATTTCCCGATGGATTTCTTTCATTTGCTAAAAGTTTCTATTGTTTTCCTATCTGACCGATGCTTATACATTTAAATGCCCAAAGGCTAGTTTACTAATTAAAATAATCATTTCTATTTTAAAAAAGATTAATTAATTTTTTTTCAAACTTAAACATATATTTTTATCTCTAAATCTTTTCTGAAAATTTAGTTTTAAACTACTCTTTTTTTAACAATGTTTTATTTTAATAATTATTTATCTGTGCGATTTTATATATATGCGAGTTTAAGATGATTTTTTAATTTTCAGTTTTTAATTCTTAAAAAAGAAATTTTTATTGGTGAACTTTTTTTTTTATGTTTACTAATAAAAAATAATGTAACGTACGTATGTGATCGTTACAATATATATCCTTAACAAATTTCACTTGTGGATTTGAAATAAATGGAATAGATATACATTGATTCATTATTTACTATTAATATTCATTTCCTTTAAATTATTATATATTTTTTTAAATTGACATAAAGTATTGTTTATTTGTTCCATTTTATAACCAACATCAAGCAATTCTTTGGCAAATATTTCAATATTTTTTAGTTTATCACTTTGGTAATGACATAATTTTTTATTCTGAAACAAAAAAATCTAAAACTTGCCATCTTATGCATCACTGGTACTTTTGATTTACAATTTATATATCCTCTTTTTTGCAGTGGCTTAATTATTAATTTATAATTTAATATATACTGTTATCTCTTGTAATAATTAAATCTAATTATTTAATATTTTTGTCCTGTTCCTTTCCAATAGTTCATTTCAAGCCATTCAACTTATTTAATTCCTTTACAAGCATATATATATATATATATATATATATATATATTGTACCACTCGGTTTTGCCTCTTCATATTGCAAAAGTACCTCAAGTCCAATCATGTGCAAGATATACAGGTCAGGAGCACTCATGAACTTTTTCCTATTTGCCCATTCTCTTGATCTACCAACTTATGAGCAACAATCCCAATGATACCAAATCTATTTTTATCTTTCACGACAAGCATTGCAATGTGGTGAAACAAAGAGTCTATATGTAGAAATGAAAATATAGCAAAGCTTTTTATTGTAATAATAGCACAAGTTTTTGGACATATCAAAAGGTTCTGACCTTTTGCATTATTAATACATAATATTAGCAGGATCTAATCATTTAGTCATAGTGAGTATAATTTGTTTAATCAAAACATCCTTGTTGTTTACTTCACCTTTGAGTTGTAAGTTTTAAATTGCACTTTATGCAAAAAAGTGAAGCTTATTATTATTAGAAAAGAATTATATAGCTGAACCCTTTCAGAGAACTTAAATCTCTACATTCATAGCCTACTTCAAGCAATGTTTAGCAGTAATTTATGCAAAGTTTTCTTGCTTAAAGACCATTTTCTGGAGATTGCAAAGCACAATTCTTTTCAGTTTATTGCATAGTTGTCATTTGCAAGAAAGAAAACTTTGCATAAATTTTGCATAAATTACCATTAAACTTCATTTAAAGTAGGCTATGAATATGGAGACTTAAGTTCTCTGAATGCACTCAACTGTATAATTCTTTTCTAATAATAATAAGCTTCATTTTTTCGAATAAAGTGCAATTTAAAACTTCATCAAAACATATTTATTAAATATATGAAACAATGATTTCAAAGACTTATATATATATATATATATATATATATGAAATCATTGTCTTATATATATATATATATATATATAACTGAATATTTGTAAATACAGTAAATAAATAATTAAAAATTTTATCCACTTAGGAGCGCTTTCGATTATCTCAGTAATCTGTGTCAACTAAAGCTTTGAAATGCTAACTTTCCCACAATTCCATGATCTTAATGTTTCCTACTTGCCTGTTAATTAAGTCATGTTTATATTTGTATATTAGCATAGCTTCCTTTATTTTTTTTTTATTGTTATTTTTTTCACTTTGCAATATTTTTACACTGTTAAAATTGAAGTCAAAACCATAAATACATGATTTATTATGGTTGTAAAAAACAGATGCTGAAATATTATAATCCACTATGCAATTTTGTTTCGATTTCTGAACTCATTATAATAATAGCAAGTGTTCTTTAGTTTTTTTCCAATGTACATCTAGATTCACCTATATATCCACTGCCACACCTACATATCCATTTATAAATGACACACTTTTTATATATAAATGAAATTTTATCTTTGGAGTTATTTATTAATTTGTTTAATGTAGGAGGTGTGTAAAATGCAATATCACACACACACACACACACACACACACACATATATATATATATATATATATATATATAGGTGAATCTAGATGTACGTTGGAAAAAAGAACTAAAGAACACTTGCTGTTATTAAAACGAGTTCAAAAATCGAAACAAAATTGCATAGTGGATAATAATATTTCAGCATCAGTTTTTTATGACTATAACAAATCGTGTATTTATGCTTTTGACATCAATTTTAACAGTGTAAAAATATTGCAAATTGAAAAAAATAACAATAAAAGAAAAATAAAGGAAGCTATGTTAATATACAAATATAAACATGACTTATTTAACAGGCAAGCAGCAAACGTGAAGATAATGGAATTGTGGGAAAGTTAGCATTTCAAAGCTTTAGTTGACACAGATTACTGAGATAATTGAAAGCGCTCCTAAGTGGATAAAAGTTTTAATTATTTATTTACTGTATTTACAAATATTCAGTTATATAATTACATATATTGCTTTAAAAATACAGACATCGAATTATATATATATATATATATATAATTTAATGATATAAGTCAAATAAATCATTTATAAGTTGATTGCAATAATAATTCTCCAAATTGATTATCGTTAGCCACTTTACATTTTATTTTTAGCAAAACATTTCTTTTTAAGAAATGAAAGTTACATTCATTAGTTTATTATTTCAATGCAGGCTGATATATTATGTCAATAACTGATAGATTATGGAAATATGATTTGACTCATGCTATAATATAAGTAGATTTAGGAATCTTTAATCCACACCTAGATAGAAGAGTAGCACTTGACTGTGTTTGCTTATCAAATATTATTTAGTTTTATTATATATTTATAGTATGATTCAACATTAGTAAGTGAAGGGATTAATCTCATCTTATGCTGAGCAAGAAAACGTATGTGTGAGAGTTTGTTTGGCATCTAAGTTGCATGGCAGAATGGTGCACTCATGAAAAAATTCATAAATTATAAAGACATCTGTTTAGCAAAATCAGAGCATTATGGCTGATAGATATTCATAGATTTTATTTGAATACGAATTAAAAGGGCAGTGCATGCATGATGTCTTATTATGGGATTAGTTTCAGATCCTGGAAGGTGCTTCAGAATTTTCATAGAAAAAATAGAGACTGATTCCTTTCTGTGCCTTTGGCAGAATCGCTCATTAAACAAAGAACAGGCAGCTGTGAGTTGCTATGGGCTGGGTGTCCCAGAGAAGTCCCATATAGAGCTAGCTCAAGTGAGAGAAAAGTTTCAAGTAGGGTTTATAGCCTTGTTCTTGGACTTGGGGTTAATGAAATGGGATTCGGCTTTGTGATACACCTGGTGGAATGAAGCAGAATCTATCTATCTATCTATCTATCTATCTATCTATCTATCTATCTATCTATCTATCTATCTATCTATCTATCTATCTATCTATCTATCTATCTATCTATCTATCTATCTATCTATCTATCTATCTATCTATCTATCTATCTATCTATCTATCTATCTATCTATCTATCTATCTACCTACCTACCTACCTACCTACCTACCTACCTACCTACCTACCTACCTACCTACCTACCTACCTACCTACCTACCTACCTACCTACCTACCTACCTACCTACCTACCTACCTACCTACCTACCTACCTACCTACCTACCTACCTACCTACCTACCTACCTACCTACCTACCTACCTACCTACCTACCTATCTATCTATCTATCTATCTATCTATCTATCTATCTATCTATCTATCTATCTATCTATCTATCTATCTATCTATCTATCTATCTATCTATCTATCTATCTATCTATCTATCTATCTATCTATCTATCTATCTATCTATCTATCTATCTATCTATCTATCTATCTATCTATTGTAATGGGCAGACATGCTGTTACATTCTAATAAATAAAATTAGACATAAAAATAAAAAGTTTACAAGTAAAAACTTCTTTGTTAAAAATTAAAAATTGAAAATGAAAAGTCATCTAACTCATATATATATATATTAATTCTGTTTTCACAGATAAAAGATGTCATATTATTATTACTATTTGCGGGATATTCCGTGTAGTGAAAAAGCTAAATGCTGACGTTTCAGTACAATATGATGTGATGTGATGTGATGTGATGTATTATGGTTTTCTCCTTAAACGAAGTCAAGAAAATCTCAGCAATTAAGCCCAGATAAACCTGTTAGCCACTTTCTTTTACATTCCCCACTCTAAATTTACCCATAATCTGCTCTATCCCATTTCCACAACATAATTTTTGTCAACTCTATAACCTTTATATCTAAATCCCCCTTATCTTTTCCCAAACCTAGCATAAAAACCAATAATTCACTTTCTGTATAATCACTCTTTTCATATTTATTTTTCCACAACTTCATTATATGTACCCTTTCTGTTTTCAAACATTTACATTCAATTAACAAATGCCTAATATTTTCAATTCCTTCCTTACATAATTTACAAAATAAATCACCCATATTTTTCCATTTACATGTATATTCTTTTGTAGCTAAAGATCCCGTTCGAGCCTTAAACAATAAACTACTTTCCTTACTATTATCATATATTAACTCACACCTAATATTCTGTTTATTTCTATATATATTTAAACTCTTTTTACTCTCCATACTATTTCTCCATCTCTCTAACTCCCTAGTCTTTATTAATAAATCTATTCTTTTATCCCATTCCTTACTACTATAACACTCAATAATCCTCTTAACACAATCATCCCATCTTTTGTACAAATATACTGATATAAATTCTTTATCCAAATCTTTTGCATAAATATCAAGTACCTTCCTC
>JAQFVV010000836.1:120000-194670 GCA_028023455.1 Epiperipatus broadwayi
GATGACCCATTTTAAACAAAAAATAATAACGATCCAAACTCTCCTATACCTCATCATCTATTTACAATAAGCCTTCAATCAAAAATATAAATTTCTATGTAAAATTAACGTAACTCATCTAATAAAAATAAAATAAAATATGGACCTTATATACTTCTTACTAACTTTAAAAGGAAAAAAAAAAATAAATAACTTACACTAGTATAATAAATCTGATTTCTAATATTGGAACAAAAACGTTAAAATTCATTCACGAAAGAATCATATAATTATTTCTAGGTTCTCATATTACGTTATACTAAATTTATATCATTAATTTAAAATATGCATATTAAAATAAAACTGCTATTATTAGTCTTGTGCGTGTATATTATTTAAATATTAATACATTCATTCAATAATCATATAATATTTGGTTGATCTAAAGAAAACATAGTAAATACATCAAATTATTATTATTATTACACAATTTTACCATAAATAACACTTCAATGTACAGTCCATCACGATGTCCTCTAGGATTCCAGTTTTACAAAATAATTTCACATTCACACTCAACAATTATTCTTTAAAATATTACATGTTGTATAATTATAAAATAAACTTTATGCAATAAAATGTTATATTAGTATTTAGTTATTATTTAAAAAAAATGTAAATGTACCTTTTCTATCTTTAATAAATCAATGATTAATGAAATATTTATGTTAGTTAATAAATAAAAATATTACATAACATCCAACGGTGTTTTCATCCAGTTGTCATTGTTCTTTTTCCTAGGCACAAGTTTTCACTAAACATTACTTCCTTTTCCGGTACATCACGTGTTTTTTAAAAGTTTTTATGACAAAAATGAAAACGTTCTTTTTTTAAAATAAATAAAAATAAAAGTCAGTTCCATCAGAAAAACAAAAATAAAATTAAAATAGTTTATGGATCCAGGTTCACTTCTTTTAAAGAAAAAAAATATTATTTAAAAGTTATTATTTTTAGAATTAGTCTATAATTTACAAAGTTCTGACTTAATTATTTTTAATTGATTTGGATATCCACGTTTATTTGATTTGCGCATTCCGTAACAGATATTGAGGTAAGCTTACTTTTAAAGTCTTATATACGACCAGCGTTCAGACTTTAATAATACAATAATTTTTACTCATAAGTGTTTCTTTACTTATTAAATCTCCAATTTATTTGCCTTTTAAAATTGTCAGAATTTAGTCTTTTATACCATAAAGACTTAACAAGGCAAAGATTTAGACAATTACTATTATATATTATATCTTTACCAAGATATATTTAAATTTAGAATTTACAAATACTTGCTTCATAAAGAAGTATTTCTCATTTTTTTTCAAACTTCTATTTTTAAAAAATTAACTATCATTAGCTTTTAAATTTATACAAAGTCCAACGTATTACTGTTAAGCATCTAATAACTCTGCTAGTCAATCCAGCGTTTGTCAAATTTTCAGCACAAAGTCTCCAATACATTTTATCCTTATACGATGTCCTCATGATTATTTGATAGTAAATTGAGCATTAATAGGAAATGATTAATAGGGAACTATAATAAATTAACACTGCATATTCATCGGTAACTTTTATAAATTATTTTAAAAACTACTCTCTTATAATTTTAAAAACGATTTTAAGAGCGTCTATAATTACTTAGCTATTTTTAATAGCATACTATACTTTAAGAATTTCAATCACAAGTCCTCTCTAAACAATTGAACCTTGGTTTTATACCGGAAGAAAACTCCCACTTGATTGGTGAATTAAACAATTGACTTGCTAGCTTATTTAGATATTTTACCAACAAGACAGAATTAAAAATAAATAATGACTTATTTAATATTTATTATTTATCACACTATTAAATTCTTAAATCAATCTTTATTGTTTATTTAAATCTCTTAAACATTTCTTAAAATATACTTTCTTACTTTATTTTACGTTTTTATAAGATTATTTTTATAAATAAACTAAGTCTATTTTTATTCGTTATTTTTTTAAGCAGTATTTTAAAAATCAAATTTAATATTTCACATTAATTATCTTTATTTTTATTTCATGATAGCCAAAATAATATTTATAAATTTTATAACAGAATTTTTAAAATAGTTTTGCAACTTTACTAAAATACTCCCAAGCATGTGTGTACGTATTTTAATTAACATCTGTTTTTACAATAAAGCTACAAACGCTTGTAATAATCTAAAAATAAACCAACAATTCATTTTTTAAAAATAAATATTTTTTAAAATAAACAATATATTATAACAGCTTTTTAAAATAATAATTCAATATTATTTAAATCAAATATTAATCTTTTATCATGGAATACTAATAATTAAAATATTTATATTCATTTATTAAATCTTAATTTTTATCAACAAATAAATATATGCATTTAATTTTAACTTGTCTTTTTAAAAACTTTAACTTTAAACATTATTTATTAAATTTATTAATGCAGTATTGCTTATGGCCAGTTTTCCCAACCATATACTATTATCATTCCCATTGAACTGTCTCTCTCAAACATCAGCACAATTTTCACATATCAAACACTCATGAATTACTTTAATTACACTTTTTAAAAGATTGTTATAAACAAAATAAAATCATATAGCTAAATATATCTTAAATTTAAAATTTTTTAAATAAATGGATACAACAATTTATATGGAGACCCATATAAAAGGGCACAATATATATATATATATATATATATATATATATATATATATATATATATATATATATATATATATATATATATATATATATATATATATATATATATATATATACTAATGAATATTAATTCTAAGACTTTCCACTATTTTAAACAGTAAAGAACATTAATTCCAAAACTATTTCAGTATTTAATAGAAATAAAATTTTCTATTTGAACAACATAAATTATTTATTAATAATTAATTTTATTGAATGTATTTTTTTAAAAAATCATTTCCATTAATTTATTTGTTTATTATGATTATTTTTCTGATAAGCTAAACTTTTAATTAAATCATATTAAATTTAAGTCAGACCTGAATGGCTGCATAGATTTGTAAAATTATATTAGTTTAATTAAGGGAGGGTTAATCTTAGGTTATTTGTTTTGTAGTTACATTGGGTTAATCGATTGGATATATTGGTGTAATTAGTAAATGTAGTATGAAGATCTGCTACATGCAGGATCACATTACACACCACCCTTGGGCAAAATAAGCCTGTTTCATATTGGCCATTGGAAACAGATGGCATTCACTGCTTCTTGGATCATCCCTTTATTCTATGGAATGGCATCTAAGTCAGCAAAAAGGACTGCAATCCCTTCCTATGGAGTTTTCTTTTTTTATTGTTCTTCTTGCTAGACAGATGTAACATTCCTGTACTGGACGAGAGACAATTTCTTATCTATATGCATGCTGTTCAGATGTGCATTCCTGACAGTATGATATTTGTGCTTTCATATTCATGCTGCATTGAGTACATTGATATATCAGATAGATTTGCATTGGTTTGACTGCAAACTTTTGGCCTAGGGTTAAATAAGGGATACATTTTTTTTTCAAAGGTGATCTATGTAGTCTATCCATACTTTACACTAATAAAATATTAAATTCATCTGTGCAAACTTCTAAAATAAAAGTTAAAATGTAAATTAAATTCTAAAGTAAAAGTTAGACTAAAATAATAATTCTAAATTTTAAATATGTTTAATAAATGTTTCTACATATTATTAATCTGGCAGTGGCTTATTCTTATTTTTTATTATCTTTCTTTCTTTAAAATAAAGTATATATTATCTCTGCTGCTCTGCAAGCTAGTGAGTGGGGCTAACAGTCAAAAATAATATAAACATAGATCTTAACACTTACATATCTGCCTACTATATAAATTTTCCAGGTTCAAATGGCCTGGTTGCACCCTGTATGGCAGATATGTAAGATTTGAGTTTTCCCTGACCATTATATATATATATATATATCAAACTAACCAAAGGAAATAAGTATAAAACAAAAAAAAGACTTATAAATTTAAGAAATAATATTATATTTCAACCAGAGGACTGGTTTTCATCAGAAAGGATACACACACACACACACACACACATATATATATATATATATATATACACACACATATATATATATATATATATATATATATATATACTGTTAGGTAGTGGTTATTTAAATTTATTTTATAGAACAGAATATTTATTTAAGTTCAAATAAACAGATTTGAGATTTTAGACTTAGCACCATTATTTTAAATTAGGAATAACATTTCTTAAAATTAATTAGTAGAACAGATTTCTGCCCTATTTGACTATAACATTGAAATATAATTAACTTGTTTTTTCCAAGCTGGTAAGCATCTGCAATAATGAAAACAACAAAATATGTTTTTAACTAAGAATTAATGACCCTCCCTACAAAAAGAAAAAGGTTTATGTGAGAGAGAGAGAGAGAGAGAGAGAGAGAGAGAGAGAGAGAGAGAGAGAGAGAGAGAGAGAGAGAGAGAGAGAGAGAGAGAGAGAGAGAGAGAGAGAACTCACTTGAAAGTTTAAAAGGTTATTGGCATAATAGTTTCAAAATACAAAATATAAAATAAAGTTATTATAAAATCCTGCTGCAGCATGAAAGTGCAGTAAGAAGATAATACAAAATTGAGGCTTAATGACAGGAGAGAATTGATAAAGAGTTTATAGAGAGTTGAGTACATTTTAAAAATCAGGCAAGAGAATTACTATTCATTTTACTTAATATCAGCTATGACTATATTATTTTACATTTTAGAAGTAATTATACAAGACAGTTAGATTAAGATTTAAATTAAAAAAGATTTTATGGATATTCAGCAGCAGCATGAATTCTTTACCTTAATCAATCATTAATAGCAGTCCTCAGTGACTGCAGCATCCATCAGATTTTGTAGACTAGATCTAGTTTTTTTTTCATGGTCAGGCAGGTAGTGGGTTCATTATTTACTTTTCAAGCACATGGTTATGGCTCATAGGTAGATGGGTTCAAAGTGATACATCTGCAGAAGATGGCATCAGAATGGTCAGAAATGTAAATGTTTCTTCTACTCATGGCACATTGATTTAAAATTATGACTAGCATGGGGATGATTAACCATTGCTCTTTTTTAAAAAATAGATGTTTTTAGCTCTGTATTCAAATCCAGCCTTATTTATATCTTGGTTATAGTTGTTCTGGGATGCTTTTAGCTGTAATACCTGAGGCATTCTACATAATTTAGTGATTTGCATTTGCAGACCGGATGCACACTTTTGTCCGAAGTAAGTTATAAACAATACAATCCTGAAAAAAAATTCCTTGAATGATTGTTTTAAAATTTAATCTTGAATTTTAAAACTAATTTAAAATGGATAAAATTTTCTACTAATGGATATTACATTATTCTTATAAAATTATAATATTTTTAACTTTTACTAATGGATTTCCTGCTAATTACTTTAATTGTATTCATGAACTTTTGTCAGGATGGCATCAGTTTTTCTGACCACCATTACTAAAATAAATAATAATTTTTACATAAATTTAAATATACAATCTATTATATAATACATAAATAGAATTATTATTTTATAAGTAATATCGCATATCCTGTTATATGTACATATCCTTTACACGCATATATCATTTTTAAATGATACAAAATATTTATTTGTTTATTTATTTAAGTTATTAATAAATATCTAGGTCACAGTTATTTTTAAGACTAAAGCAAAAAAAAATGTCTTAGAAAAGTGTGTATATTCATGTAAGAATGGAATTTGAATTTGGTTTGCTGATGGGAGATTGGCTGGAGTGGGCTGTGAAGTTTAATGAGACTCTCAGATTCAACATATATATATATATATATATATATATATATATATATATATATATATAGTGGAATTGAAAAGATGGAGTGAACCTGATGTGATGGAAAATCACCATCAACCCCAAGTCAATAGAAAACTATGTCAAATAATGAAATATAAAAAACAATATAAAATTAAATATTAAAGTGAGGTAATGATTTTAAAGTAAGATATATTAAAATAAAGTTTAATATTAAAAAATATATAAAATGTTATATATTAAAGTATGAGAAATTTTGAAAACTCTCAGAAATCAGTCCAGTTAATTCCATAGAACATCTAAAATATCATTAACCATAAATCACCATCATTGTAAATATAAAAGAAAGAATAAGTAAGACTAAAAAAATAACTATTCATCATTATGAATGTTGAATTCAATGAAATAAATCAACAGTTAATCTTGCGACTAAATTTGAAATAGGTCTACTGTCGATATGGCCAACTATTTAGCCATTGCTAACTTGAAAAATTATTAAACCTTAATTTGGAGGCACAATCTTCAGTGCTAATCCATAGAATATACAACTATAAAAATCTAAAAAATAATGCTGGGATATTAAAACATGTTGATCATCATCAATGCTCTGGCCACTTAGTACCATTAATTTACTTGCCAACTATAATAGAGACCAAACTAAAATAAAATGTAATGCATTGACTTGGAAGAATATAATCTTCATGAAAATTCAGAATCATGCTAATGATGATGATTATCATCATCATCGACTGGATACCTATATACACTAATATAATACTCTTTTTATATATCAGACTGTTATGCATGAACCTAACTCAGAGAATATAAGCTGTATTACCATGATTACAAATATATTATATAATCTAAAGGCCTTTTGGAATTAAGTCACTGAAATAGTTTTAACAATTCAATACAAGTTTATTAATAAGAATAAAATAAATAGATTTAAATGAAGGTATTTAGAATATGGCTATACATTTATAACTCTTTTCATTCTAATTAATATACATAATTCAGGTTATTACATTGATGTACCATACCTCTTAATGGGTTTACATATATATTTGCACAGATGTGCATTTTAAAATATATAATGAATATATTTCATTTGTCATTTAATAAAATGTAAACAAATGATTAAATTTTACACATATATTTACTTGACAATCATTGACATATATTGAAACAATAACCATCCAATCCCTTATCGTTTCACCATCAATCTAATGACCCATTCATTTGTGCTAAGTTCAAACCTTATGGGTTAATGTTAACACTTTTGAAATTAGCTTGTAACACTCTGTATCATGTCTGTCTAAACAGCATTATATATTAACATGTTATCTAACACTATAATTAGATAGGAGTAATAAAATTATAGTGTATTTCTATTGCAAAATATTTTAAGAAATTATTTATTATATAGAGTAACATTTAAAGTCAATTTAGTAATCATTTTGTTATGATAAATTAGTATATGGATACACATTCTGCCCTATATATAATGTATATAGGAGTGACATGATTAACCTTATTAAAAGTTGTATTTAAAATGTTTAAAGGTTTTTTTTAAAAGTATATTAAAAGGTTTTTATTTTTAAAAAAAATGTTAAAAAAGTTTTTTTTATAATTAAAAGGGTTTCTTATTTAGTAATGAAAATAAAAAAAGTGCTGGTCAAGTAATTAAAACAGATTTTTTGTAAACAAAAATTTCCTTTAACTGCCACACCTGCAGTAGGTAAAAGTAAATATCATATTTTAAAATCTAAATGGAAAGTTAAAAAATATTTAAAACAGAAAGTCATACAGAAAATGCATTGGACCAGTACTATTTTTAATAGCCTAGAGGAAACTATAGCACCTCAAAAATCCAGCAATATATTAATTTAAAATTTATGTAATTTTGTATCAGTAAAACAAATTCTTGAGTAAATGGGTTCTGAGGTGATAGAGATTCCTAATGTAAGTGTGTGTAGGGCAAAACATATAAATACCGTATATTTTAAACCAAGAATAGTGAATAGGCATTTTATGAAAGCAGATGCAGCCAAAATCCACTTCAGTTTAATTTCTAAAAAGTCCTGCTAAAAACGAACATTTTTTTGCTGTTACCCTGTGGGAGAATGGAGGTTTTTTCATCCAATGCCATAACAACCATTATGCCACTAGAAGATTCAAAAGCCTAACAGATCAGAAAATAAGATGATGCCTCCAGCTGCCCAGTCGAGCTCATCTAACCTACAGCCGAAATGCATTCTGTCCAGATAAATAATATCTGGTACAGTTTCGTTTTCAAAAGTGCAGACTTCTGTGTAATTGTTATATAAATTACAATTTAAACCCAAGTTAGCTAACTTTCCCTAAACTATTTAAATGTAACTTAAGTAATTGTAAAACCCAAGTATAACTATAATTTAGATTCATTTTAATATTTAAAATAATGTATAAAGTGTTATCAAAATGAGTATTTGTAAAAAGTTATAATGACCTTCCTATTTATAACTTCTTTTCACTTAAAAAGTAAATTAACATTTTCTAATATAAAGTTATATCACTGCAGTTATGTGTATATTTCTTTTACTTATTTTAGTTAATGTTTATTGTGTTTTATATGTCAATGCTTCAAAGCAGCAAGCACTTAATTTAATATATTTTCAAGAAAATATTATTTAAAAATCTTCACACACTTCTTCTATAGTATCACCTTTATGCTGTTTCCATATCCTATTTTTTTATAAATAATAATGATTCACATTGTTCTCATTATTATTCTTATTAATTTGATTTAAATTGTGTAATGTGGCTCGTTTCAATCAAAAAGTTGCAAGCTTAAACTTTATATTTTATTAATAATTAAATGAGCCTTGATGATAGTTATAAGTATATTTGCTAGCTAAGTTATTCCTAAGTCCATAGAAATATACTTTCCCTTTTTAAAATATTAATTGTAAAGTAGCCAAATTGATCAAAGTTGTTAAAGTAAAGATGTTTTAAATATGTCATCAGTAGCATATATTTATTATCATGCTACCCAAGGGTTAGCTTCAACATATAGAGCTGATATGATATTGTCCTTGTATTTAATAGTATGAAATATAATATTATTTGCTTGGCAGATGAGATCCATTAATTATTAAATATTTTCTCATTTTTCTGCTATGTATGTTTATGTATATTAAAGTGGAGCCATGGTGAAGCCAGGACATCTTCTCTTATAGGTTAGTGCAATAGCAAAGCCTGAGTTGAATCCAGGTTAGCACATAAGTCTTTTGCCACTTCTGAACAAAAATGTTCTTTTCATTTGCAGCGCAATGATCAGTCGCAGGGTACCATCATTTGTCACATGAACCCTTGAGTTACTCATCCATCTGCAGAACAACTATTGTTATTGTCAATTACCTTTGCCATAGTGCATTAATAACATTTTGCAGCAAACTTTGCCTCCTTAAAATTTCACTTTCAGCATTAATCTGATAGTCTCTTGAATGCTACATCAATCTAATATTATTTGAGCTGGTTTATATGCCCATCTCTAATATAATATTTGTAATAATAAATTAATTATTAGTTTTGTTCAAAGTTTAGTATGATTACTTATATATAATAGCCACAAACTAATATGAGTTGGCATACCTATATTTATAGACATGACTAGTGATTGTTTATGTATTTTTTGTAAGTAAATTCATAAGATAAGAATCTGTTAAATTCATCTGTTACAAAATGTTAATTACTGCTCATATAAACACATACTTAAATTAATTTATAAGAAGAGTTTATCTTTTCATCTTACCCAAATACCTGCATCTATTGTTCATACTCTAGTTATTCTATATGTGTGTTACTCAATTTATGATTTACAATCATAATAAATATACTGCTAAATTAATGTAGTCTTTTTCCATCTTATTTATTCAACCCAATTTTAATTATTGATTATATTTATTTATAAATCTATGCAATAATAAATATTTATTAAAAATAGTATTAGATTTTAAGTAATAGCATTGTGTAGCTGGAGTCTTCATGTTTCTCTCTACCCTATGCCAGCCATGAATAAAATTGTGTACTACATGTACCTTGAAGTGTATTCATTCTTAGCATCTTGAATTGTGGAATACTGACAAATAAGTTGATGTGTGGTTAGATTCAGGATGTCACAATTCTGGTCTGGTCAGTGTAGGTCTCTTTGTCTGGATTCTCGATCCTGTTACATGAATGTGCAAAACTTGACCGGTACATAGTATATTTTTTCCCTGCATTCTGGCAAGCCAACGTGGGGCTTCGATAGTGTACCCTGAGTAAAATACATAAATGATTTTTTTTCCACATAATATGTTTAATATATGTACAATGTTCTTGAATAAGACTTACTATATAAAGTAAACTTTTTTTTTTGTATTGATGCATAAGAATGTAAATAATTTGTTATTAAATATGTCATGTAAACTTTCTTGTTCACTGGTGACTGGCACCTGAGGATGATTTGAATAGATGTCAAATCATTTCCACATAAATTTTGTTATCAGGGATAAAGAAAGAAAAGTTAAGATTAAAGAAAAGGAGAGACCCATTGTTTGTTTTATGTTTTATGAATTGGATTAAAGAATAAGGAGAATGAAATAAAAGTAAGATCAAATGAAGTTTAAATGTTTAAAACTAGCACAGTCATATAAATTAAATTATAATCATGATTTGTTGAAATTTTAAAAAAGAAAACAAAGACCAAGGATGAGTTGCATTTTATTAAGTTTGTTTATTTTATATTTTAATATTAATTCTATTCATCATTATTTAAATGTTGAGTGGGCATCAAGCAAATGTATAGTGATGAGTGTAAGTATATTAATAGAGTTAGGCATAGATGATGAGATGAGTAGAAGACAGATCATCTATTTTGTGGAGTGTAGCAAACAGCCGATTAAAAAAAACCCACACAACAAACCAAATAGAGCCGATAAATTTAATTTACTATTATTAGAATAAATTTGGATGAAGATAATTGGAAAACAGTGGCATTAGAGGCAGTAAAAAAGACCTTTTAAGGCAGAGACTGGAGGTGGTCATCACATACTTAAAAAGTATGCTCTGTTCCAAGAAGAGATGGCCACTGCTGAGGATCAGCAAGATTTATATTGGGGAGGTAAAGAAGAGTAAGAAACATTAAAATTGATGGACTGATACCAAAAGAGGATTGGAGACTTAAAGGAGAATTGTCAAAAAAGTATACTAAAGGTGGAAGAGTTATTTTGGAAAAATAAAAGAGTGAGTGAGAAGGAAAAGAGTGGTAGTAAATGAGTTAGGAAGGAAACCCCGAAGTGAAACTTTGAACCATCTATGGAACAGTTTATATCAACCCATGATGACCACAATAAATTTAAGACAAAAAGAAAAGATGAGGGGAATTTAATAGATAAGCCATCAAAGATTGGAATCAACTATGAGAAAGATAGGCTAGACCTAGGGAGCATGCCAATTATTCTTGAAGTTATAGAGAATGATTAATGTCACATGGGAGTCATAGATCACAGTATCAAGGGGAAGAATGAGGTAGACAAAGTTAGTGTCAGGCCAAGGAGAAAAGATAAAGCCTGAAGGCATGGTGGTAGAGAATGTCTAAAAGTCAAAAACACAGAATCAGGGCAAAGCTTAGGGAGGAGTGCTTACTACCTCAGATGGGACAATTGGAAAATAAAAAGGGTGTCAAATTTGCACAGGTAATGGTGAACAAGAGTGACACAAAAAAGAAGAGGAAGCCTCCAGACATTTTGCATGAGGAAATCCAGGTGGAGAATGCACCAACAGAATTGGAACCAGCACTTAGGGAATTATGCCAGATGGTTGGATGTCTAAGTAGAGGGGGAAAGAGCTCAAGCTGAACAGTGAATTACCTTATGAGGAAGTGAGGTCACAAAGAGTCTAGCAATGTACCCAGCATGACTTTCTTTGAGGGGGAAAGAAGAATATGAAGGATATGGGTGGATATCTGATGAACAGGATAACTTACATTTGGGTGTTGTTTTGAGTCCAACCAAGAGAAGTTACTTTTTCAACACTCCCCAGATCTCACTTAGATGGAAAATTAATTTTTTTCAGGATCTGCTTTCTCATGTCATTACATAGATTATAAGTTATATATAAAACTAACATCTCCATTTTATTCTAAGTAACATATCCAATAGAATATAAAAGCTTGTTTAATGTAGATATTAATTGTAGATTCTTAATAACTATAGTATATTTCTTTGGGGTTTGCATTAAGCTAATAAGTCAAGCATATATTTTGTAGTAGTGAATTGTTTTAAAAATATGTGTGAATTTTCTCAGTATAGAATAATGCAGCAGGCAATTAAGTTTTTTAATATATATAGTTGGATAGGTTAGTTAATTAAAATGTTATAAGCCAAAATGGATAAAATTAGTTGTTAACCAAATGTAAGTAAATTCTTTTTTTTATGCCCCACATTTTCAGATATGAAACAATAACTTTCCAAGCCCTTATCATTTCCCCATCAATTTAATGACGCAGTCATCTGTGCTAAGTTCAAACCTTATTTTTTAATGTTAACACTCTGAAAATTAGCTTATAAAACCCACTATCATCATCTGTGTAAACAGTATTATATATTTACATCCAAACCAATGCTACAATTATATAGGAGTAATAAAATTATAGTGTATTTCTATCACAAAATGTCTTAAGACAGTATTTAATATATAGAGTAATGTTCAAAGTCAATTTACTAATCATTTTGTAATTATAAATTTGTATGTGGATATTTAATCTGCTCTATATATAATGTACATAGAGGTAGCATGATTTAAAATATTAAAAGTTGTATTTAAAATGTTTAAAAGTTTTTCTTTAAAAATATGTTAAAAGGTTTTTATTTAAAAATATGTTAAATGGTTTTTTATAATTAAATAATTTCTTCTTTAGTTATTAAAATAAAAAAAGTTCTGGTGAAGTAATTAAAACAGATTTGTTGTAAGAAAGAATTTACTTTAACTACCACATCTGTGGTAAGTAAAAATAAAAATCATCTTTTAAAATCTAACTAATAGAAAGTTTAAAAAAAATGTTTAAAACAAAAACTCATTCAGAAAATGCATAGGACCAGCACTATTTTTAATAGCTTAGAGGAAACTATAACACCTCAGAAATGCAGCAGTTGATTAATTTAAAATTTATGTAATTTTGTATCAGTAAAACAAATTCTTGAGTTAATAGATTCTGAGGTGATATAGATTCCTAATGTAAGTGCATGTAGTGTATAAATACCCTGTATTTTAAACCCAAAATAGTGAATGAAAGCAGTTGCAGCCAAAATCCATGTCAGTTGAATTTCAAAAATGTCTGGCTAAAAATGGGTATTTCTTTGCTGTTACTCTGTGGGGAGAATGAAGGTTTCTCTCATCCAATGCCATCAACAACTTTTATGCCACTAGAAGACTCAAAAGCTTATCAGGTGAGAAAGAAGATGATGCCACTAGCTGCCCAGACAAGCTCAAACACTTGCACTCCAGATAAATAATAATTGGTACAGTTTTATTTTCAAAATCACAGAGCTCTGTATAATCTTTATATAAATTACAATTTAAACCCAAGTTAGCTAACTCTCTCTAAAATATTTAAATGTAACTTAATAATTGTGAAACCCAAGTATACCTATAATTTAGATCCTTTTTAACATTTAAAATAATGTATAAAGTGTAATCAAAATTAGTATTTGTAAAAAGTTATAATGACCTGCCTATTTATAATTTCTTTCTTTTACTTATTTTAGTTAAGGTTTATTATGTTTTATATGCCAATGCATTGAAACAGTGAGCATTTAATTTAATATATTTTCAAGAAGATATTATTTATACATCTTCACATAATTATTCTAAAGCATCATCTTTCTGTGTGCTATTTCAAAATCCTATTTTTTATAAATAATAATGATTCACCTTATGCTCATTATTCTTTTTATTAATTTGATTTAAAACGTGAAATGTGATTTATTTCAATCAACCAATTGCAAGCTTAAACTTTATATTTTATTAAGAATTAAACTAGCCTTGAGGATAGTTATAAATATATTTGCTAGTTAAGTTATTGCTAAGTCCATCGACATATACGTTATCTTTTTAAAATTTTACTTGTAAAATAACCAAATAGATCGACTGTGTTAAAGTAAAGATGTTATAAATATTCCCATCAGTAGGGTATGTTTACTATCATGCTAGACAAAGGTTGGCTTTGATAGATAAAGCTGATATGCTATTGTTCTTGTATTTCATACTAAGAAATATAATATTCTTTGCTTGGCAGATGAAATTCATTAATTATTAAATATTTTCTCATTTTGCTGCTATATATGTTTATGTATAATAAGATGGAGCCATGGTGCAGCCAGAGCATCTTTTTTTATAGGGTAGGCATTAGTGACACCTGAGTTGAGGTCAGGTTAGTACATAGGTCCCCTGCCACTTCTGAACAAAAATATTCCTTTCATTCACAGTATGATGATCGGACCCAGGGTAATGACATTTGTTGGAAAAACCCTTAAGTTATTCATTCATCTGCAGAATGACTTTTCTTATTGTTATTTACCTGTGCCATAATGCATTGGTAAAATCTTGCAGCCAAGTTCACTTCCTTAACATATAACTTTCAGCATTTGTCTGAAAAGTCTCTTGAAAGCCACATTCAATCTAATGTTATTTGAGCTGGCTTATATGCTCATCTCTAATATAATATTCATAATAATAAATTAATTATTACTTTTGATCAAGGCTTGTATGATTACTTATGTACAATATCCACAAGCTAATAGAAGTTGGAATAACTATATTTACAAACATGATGTACTAATTATTTATGTATTTTTTGTTAAGTAAATTCATAAGATGAGAATCTGTTAAACTCATCTGTTATAAAACATTAATTATTGCTCTTATAAACACATACTGAAATTAATCACTAAGAAGAGTTAGTTATCTCTTCATCCCTCCCAAATGCCTGCATGCATTGTTCATATTTTAGTAATTGTATATATGCATTGCTGGATTTATGATTTACTATCATAATAAATATACTGTTAAATTAATTTAATCTTTCTCCATTCCATTTATTCAATCCAATTCTAATTATTGATCCTATTCATTTATAAATATATGCATTAATAAATCTTTATTAGAAGTAGTATTAGATTTTAAGTAATAGCATCATGTAGCCTGGAGTCTTCATGTAGTGTAGTCCTTCATAGGGTCTTGAGTCATGGAGTATTGGCAAATGAATTGAAGTTTGGTCAAATTGAGGATGTCACAATCTTGGTCTGGTCAGCTTTGGTCTCATTGTCTGGATTCTAGATTCTGTTATGCGAATGTATAAAACTTGACCGGTACAATATATACATACAGACATGTGACAAAATAATTCTGAACATGTTTGGCTTGCCATAAAATAAAAATTTTAGTTATTACTTTTAAATGATACAAATACCTTATGCAACTTTTATATCAAATACATAAACATATCATCTGTGCGGTATAATTCATTATTTAATATTGTCATAACTCTATAAAGAGAATTCATTTTTATCATATATGAATTAATTAAAATAATAAAATTATTAACATCTTTCATAATTAATTTCATTTTCAATATGCATAACTTTCACTGCTTTAATAAGAAAGGATTTTTTATTTTCTTTTTTTTTTTAAAAAATAAGTAAAATCAATCTTGATAAGTTACAAAAGTTCTTTTTTATGTGGTATTTTAAAAAAAAAAAATTCTGGCAAACTTTTTTTTCCTACTCTAAAAGATTTTGAAGATATAGAAGTGTCTATTGAATCAGTCATTTCACTTAAGCAAAAGTTAATATATTAAAATAAATAGATTTTAAAAGAATTTAAAAATAATATTGTTTGATATCTATCTATCACAGTTATGTCCACATTGAAAGTATATAATTTTTGCTTATTCTCTTGAAAAAACAAATACAATAATAATCTATGAATTAAATTCGTTTTTAGATTTTAACTTAAGAAAAATTAGTATTTCTATCTGGATGAGAGTCATTTTCTTCTCTTAACCCTGCTGCTCAGATGTACATTTCTGACAGTATGGTATTTCATGTTGTCATATTCGTATTACATTGAATAATCGATATATCAGATGGATTGACGTTGGTTTAACTGCAAGCTTTTGGCCTAAGGTTAAATAAGGGATAAAATATTTTCTTTTCAAATGCAATCTATGTAGTCTATTCATACTCAACACTCTAAATGCAGTAAATTTAAGTTGGGTATAGACGCTTGTATAGATTCGTTATCGGTTAATTATGTTTTTGATTTTCATATTTGATCAAAATATATAGACATTTGGTAAATAATGATACCTTACAGTGAGTATCTAAAATGTATTTATTCGGATGTCTTTTAAGTTATTGGTGTCTATGTGGCATTTTATGATGAATGCCATTGGGTTTCTTATAAATTTCCCTCTGCATTTCCATCAATGACTTTTTATTTTGATCGTTTGTTTATTTTGAAATGTTTTTAACTGTGTAATCTATGTAACTGATCTATACTCAACATTATAAAACAAACTTTTATAAATCCATCTGTGCGAACTTATAAAAATTAAAATGTAAATTAAAATCTAAAATCAAAGTTAAAAAAATGTAAGTTAAATTTTAAAATGTAAACATACTAAAATAATAACGCTAAATACTTTAACCTGACGTGCTATGTGGCCACCAAGGGACACTGTGTTACCATCAACAACCGGTCAGAAACCTGCAAGTGATAATTTTTTTTTAAAAAGTGTATGAAAATCGTCAACTAAAAAAGCCCGAGGCTAGACATATCAAAATGCTAAAAATCGGCAAGTAAAAAATAAATTTATATCAAAAACTGCATGAAAATCGTCAACTAAAAAAGCCTGAGGCTAGACATATCAAAATGCTAATAATCGGCAAGTAAAAAATAAATTTATATCAAAAACTGCATGAAAATCGTCAACTAAAAAAGCCTGAGGCTAGACATATCAAAATGCTAAAAATCGGCAAGTAAAAAATAAATTTATATCAAAAACTGCATGAAAATCATCAACTAAAAAAGCCCGAGGCTAGACATATCAAAATGCTAAAAATCGGCAAGTAAAAAATAAATTTATATCAAAAACTGCATGAAAATCATCAACTAAAAAAGCCCGAGGCTAGACATATCAAAATGCTGAAAATTGACAAGTAAAAAATAAATGCCTGACACTGCATATATTCAAGAAATATTGCAAAAGTCCAAATTTAAAAAAACCCACTCAAAATGCTATAAAATTTAAAATTAAAAAATATATATATAGCTGAAAAATTAAAAAAAAAAAAAATTGCTGAAAATATATTACCCCTTCCCCACACACACAAGTAATAATTATCCACTTGGCAGGAAATGCAAAAACAGAATTTCATCAAATTATTTATTAAGCTTCCAATTTGCATTTATCTGCAATGCATTCAAAAGCAATTATTTGGTCTCTGCTTTAAAATTATGGCATTATCATTTAAATTCATCAAGCAGTACATAAAAAATAATTATCAACGTAAAATATACCCCTAACACACAAAATAACTGAAATTCACAATTTACGTCTTAGGTGTAATACTTAAAAAATAAACGATTATAAACATTATCAAATCATTTAAATTCATCAATATTTTAAAAAAAAGCAATATACAAAAAATAATTACCAATGTCTTTCCAGAAATTTCAATGATTGCACTGTTTTTGCTTCAAGAAATTATCATTCAAGCTGATCCAGAAAAGCTATGACTTCACAAAGATGATGTGTAAAAGAAAAAATATTTGCAGCATAACATTTTAAAGATACAAAGCTTTTGTGAAATAGAAAAATTATTTGCAACATAAAAATCTATTAGCTATCAAATAATAAAACAATTAAATATCCATTATCTTTTACAACTTTTTTTTAAAATTTTGCTTTCTAAGAACTTATAACATTACCAAATGAGTAAAAAATGGCGGTGCTCACTGTAAATCAAATATGTTTTTAAAATTACCATTTAACGTACTCGTAAAACTTAGAAACTGATAAATAGCAAAAGACAAAAAATAATTACCAATGTCTTTCCAAAAATTTCAATGATTGCACTGTTTTCGTTTCAAGAAATTATTTTTCAAGCTGGTCCAGAAAGCTATGACTTCACAAAGATGATGTGTAAAAGAAAAAATATTTGCAGCATAACATTGTAAAGATACAAAGCTTTCGTGAAATAAAAAAATTAGTTGCAGCATAAAAATCCATTAACTATCAAATAATAAAATGAATTAAATATCCATTATCTTTTACAACTTTTTTTTAAAATTTTGCTCTCTAAGGTTAAACTTATTAACATTACCAAATGAATGAAAAATGGCGGTGCTCACTGTAAATCAAATCTATTTTTAAAATTACCATTTAACGTACTCGTAAAACTTAGAAACTGATAAATAGTTGCCTAAACATTTCATCATATATGCATGTTCTTAGGAAAATACTGAATGAAATCTATACACATATGGCAATTAAAAATTAAAAAAAAAGAAATATAATGGCGCCGTAATATATTGGATCACAGTTTCTACTCATTAATGAAATATGACATAATAGACATTGTACAGAAAAATATATTATCCAAAGCTGACAAATTTAATCCAAAATGAAATACCTGCTTAGTTTTATTACATGTTAATTTTTTCATACTGCTAGAAATACAAGTTGTTGGGATTATTTTTATTTTTTGACTAGTTAATGTGGATTATTTTTTTATGCAGATGAATACAATGGTAAACATGCACAAACTTTTGGGAAACACTTCAAAAACCTCACACTGAAATATTAGCCACTGAAATTGAAGTAGCATCTTTTTCATAATTTTTTACCATGTTTCCAATTCAAAATGATCAAAATTTGGGTTCTTCTTAAAACAGAATATGAAGCAGTGGAGTTCCTTCAAAATAAAAGTATTCTGCCTATTCAAAAAGTATGTGTGAATGGGCATCAAATGAAACTTTATGTTAGACCAAGGGCACAATGGAAGTGCAACATTTCTTCTTGTCAATGTTCCATAGCACTTCAGAAAGAAACCTGGTTTGAAGGCTGCAAATTATCATTTGTTACAGCCATCCAACTAATTTACTACTGGAGTGCAGACCAATTGACCATCAAATCTGGAAAAAAAGGATATGGACATGAAAAACAAGACTGTCTTTGCATGGAAGCAATATTTGAGAGAAGCCTGTAAAGAAAGTCTGCTATCTCACCCATCCTGCAAAATTGGAAACCCAGGAAAAATTGTAGAGGTAGACAAAACTTTATTTACTAGACGCAAAAACCAGCAGGGTAAAATTCTTCCACAGCAATGGTTATTTGGTGGTTTATGTAGGGAAACCAAAGAGTGTTTTATTGTTGCTATTCCTGGTTGAACAGCATCTGTTCTTCTGGAAGCCATTAAAGAACATGTAGCACCAGGATCCTCCATATATTCTGATTGTTGGAAGGTTTACGAAACCGAGGAATTGAATGCTGCAGGTTACCAGCATTTAAAAGTAAACCATTCATACAATTTTGTTGATCCCACTACAGGAGCACATATTCAGAATGTAGAAAGACTTTGGGGACTTTTGAAATGGCACAATAAACGAGAGAGGGAACCACTCGACATCATTTGGATTCGTACTTAAGCGAAATCATGTGGTGAAGACTGCATCATAATGAAAATCTATTTGATGCGATTTTGCAAGCTATTAAGATTCCATGGATCTAAATTTTATACTTTTTACATTATAATATGCTAACCCAAATAACCACCATTTTTTAATCTTCTGTTCTTTAAAAATGTGAATTCTAAATTTAATAATAATCTTTTTAATGCATTTTTATGTTGAAAACAGTCAAGTGCCTACTAAGCTAAATGGAAAATGTTATAATTAAAAAAAAAGTTGTAAAAAATAATGGATATTTAATTCGTTTTATTATTTGGTAGCTAATGGATTTTTATGCTGAAAATAATTTTTCTATTTCACAAAAGCTTTGTATCTTCAAAATGTTATGCTGCAAATATTTTTTCTATTACATGTCATCTTTGTGAAGTCATAGCTTTTCTGGACCAGCTTGAAAAATAATTTCTTGAAACAAAAACAGTGCAATCATTGAAATTTCTGGAAAGACATTACATTGGTAATTATTTTTTGTCTATTGCTATTTATCAGTTTCTAAGTTTTACGAGTATGTTAAATGGTAATTTTAAAAATAGATTTGATTTACAGTGAGCACCACCATTTTTCATTCATTTGGGAATGTTAATAAATTTAACCTTAGAAAGCAAAATTTAAAAAAAAAGTTGTAAAAGTTAATGGATATTTAATTTGTTTTATTATTTGATAGCTAATGGATTTTTATGTGGCAAATAATTTTTCTATTTCACGAAAGCTTTGTATCTTCAAAATGTTATGCTGCAAATATTTTTTCTATTACACGTCATCTTTGTATCTTCAAAAATGTGAAGTCATAGCTTTTCTGGACCAGCTTGAAAAATAATTTCTTGAAACGAAAACAGTGCAATCATTGAAATTTCTGGAAAGACATTGGTAATTATTTTTTGTATATTGCTTTTTTTTAAATATTGATGAATTTAAATGATTTGATAATGTTTATAATCGTTTATTTTTTAATTATTACACCTAAGACGTAAATTGTGAATTTCAGTTATTTTGTGTGTTAGGGGTATATTTTATGTTGATAATTATTTTTTATGTACTGCTTGATGAATTTAAATGATAATGCCATAATTTTAAAGCAGAGACCAAATAATTGCTTTTGAATGCATTGCAGATAAATGCAAATTGGAAGCTTAATAAATAATTTGATGAAATTCTGTTTTTGCATTTCCCACCTTCCACCAACGTTAATGGTTTCTTGTATATTGCATTTCCCACCTTCCACCATTGTTAATGGTTTCTTGTATATTGCTTTTCATTTTCAGCTATATATATATATATATATATAGCTATATATATATATATATATATATATATATTAATTTACAATTTTATAGCATTATGATTGTTTTTTTTTTTAAATTTGGACCTTTGCAATATTTATTGAATATATACAGTGTCAGGTATTTTTACTTGTCAATTTAAGTGGATAATTATTACTTGTGGGAGGGGAGATTGACGTATTTTCAGCTATTTTTATTTTTTTTTTTGAATTTTTTAGCTATATATATATATTTTAATTTTAAATTTTATAGCATTTTGAGTGTTTTTTTTAAAAATTTGGACTTTTGCAATATTTCTCAAATATATACAGCATCAGGCATTTATTTTTTACTTGTTAATTTTCAGAATTTTGATATGTCTAGCCTCGGGCTTTTTTAGTTGACAATTTTCATGCAGTTTTTGATATAAATTTATTTTTTACTTGCCGATTTTTAGCATTTTGATATGTCTAGCCTCATGCTTTTTTAGTTGATGATTTTCGAACACTTGTTAAAAATTTTTTTATCACTTGCAGGTTTCTGACTGGTTGTTGATGGTACTTCAGTGTTACCTGGTGGCCACATAGCACATCGGGTTATGTGCGTAAATACATGTTTGTGTGTTGATTTCTGGCAGTGGCTTATTTTATTCTTTTTTAATAAATATTCTTAGATAAGAATTTATAAAATATAAATCTCTGCTGTTCCACTGAGCTAGTGACAATGGGCTAATGATCAGAATCAAAATTTATAAAATAAAAAAAAATATATTTTTTTAAAACTTACGTATCTGCCTACTTTATAAATTTTCTAGGTTCTAAGTAGCCTAGTGGCGCCCTCGTAGTGTAGATACGTTAAGTCCACACCTCAGCACCATTATAATATATATATATATATAAGTATACCATGAAGTAAATAATTTTTCATATTAATTATAATGATGTAAAAGCAAAAACGTCCTATATTAGTTCTAATTATATTTTATGATCTCTATGTAACACATAAGTTATATTTATGTCATAAATATTATTTATCTTCTATATTATTATACTATTTTAATGGATATTTTAAGTATTGAAAAATTATATTTACTTTGCCTTTTTCTGCAGGGTGAATGTTTATCTAACTTAAGTTCAATTTATCTGATCTATAGCCTGTCCTCTCTATAATATAACAACTATCCTTATTTCATCCATTTATCTGACATGTTGTCTCTTTTGCAAGGTCTTTTACAATCACTTGGCATCAAGTCTGAAACTTCATCTATCAACTAATTATCCTTTTCCCTCATAAAATATCCAGCCCAGCTCTGTTTCGTCTGCATCTTAATACTTTTAATCGTATCAACGACCCCTATGTCTTTTAACCAATAATATTAAATTTGATTTCTTGTTGTTTTTGATATGCATTACTTCATATGTTCTTGATATAATCTCCAGAGGTAATTTTAAAATACTGATTGATCTGAACAAAAACATTTTTTATATCAATATAAAAATCCTCCAGTCGTTTATCACTTTTTACTACATAAAGCTAAACTTACCTGTATTTAGTATGTTCGATTAATATGAATAGACAATCTTGCCACTCTGTCTGATATACTATCAATCTCCATGATGTGCACTTATTTCTGTTTTTTTTGGTTCCATTTGTGCTTCTAATATTTATGCCTGTGTAATAAAATATGGGTTAAGTTATTAAGGCAAATATCTTTTTATTTTTTTTCTTCTAATTAAGACAATTAATGTCCCATTTAATATTATATAGATTTTCTTTCTATTCATATAATCTTTCTTAATGTGAAAGTGATTTATAGTCATAAGTATCTAAATAAATTATCATCAAATGGCAGTCTGAATGTGCAGTCAGAAGGTTTGTATCACTTTGCGCCTCCAGCTAACAATCTCTATCAATCTCCTGAAATAAGGATCATAATTTATTTTTGTCTATTATGATTACAAATATATAACTAAGATCATTCATATATACATTCATCCTACCCTTAACTATCTCAACCGATGTCTTAATTAAGAACTCTCTGACCACAAAGAACAAAATTCATGACATATCTTGTTTGTAGATTCATAGGTTAGTATAAAATAATTTTACTCATCAAACTGTTATGTCATGATTATCACATGCATAATCATTTTTCATTAAGTCAAATATTTTTTTACTTTTGGGAAATATATGTATCCAAGCACGAGTGCGTGTGCGGCGCAACTGTTCCCAAAAGTTATTATTATTTTTAGTTAGCTATTTTGTAATAATAGCTTTTGGGAACAGTTGCGCCGCACATGCACTCGTGCTTGAATAATCATTTATCATATCAATAATCACAGTAATGGGAGCTAAAGCAAAAGATTCATGATATGAACCTAATAATATTTTCAAGTCTTAAAAAGAATCAAAACGTCGGCTTTAAGCGAACATCTAATTCATTTGTTGCTGTTGAACACTATTTTTTATATCTATTTGTGTGCCAAATATACTATATTATTTATACATTTAAAAATTCTTAAAATCATATTTTAAGTATATTAAAAACTATTTTAAAATACATGTTACATATATAACATATTTACATCTATTATGTAATAATATATATTTTTGATTTCTAATAACTATTACACAATTACAATACAAAAACAGTTATAAACTTTCTAAAAGATTGAGTTTCTAAACCATTGTAATATTTTCTAAAAAGTAATCTCTCAAAGTTCGAGATCGGACTAGGCATCAATATATGTCTTAAGATACTTTGAATTTCCCACTTATTCAATTATCCTGATGTTTTTTGAAATTAAAATATTAGAAAAAATATATACTTAAATTTTAAAGCTATAAACAAAAAATGGTAGCTTAATTTCTCAATGCAGGATGAAATAAAAATTTAATATTTAGATTTCTAAGATGTGGGTCTGATACTTGAATAAATGGGTTGATTAAATAACAATTGAATTGCCTGTTAGCTATCATGTTACATACCTTTTCATAGTAAGAAAATGGACCACAGTGTAAAAAATATAAAATATGGTAAAAAGTATTTTTTTTTACTATAAAAAGTTGTTGAACGTGATGGCTAGAGGCCCATTCTATTATTCTCTAAAATAGACTTGGTAAATTTCACAGGAGATTATATTTATTTGATATTAAAATATTATTGATCATTACATATATAAGATGTGTTTATTTATAGTGCAGTTTTAGAAACGAGTGAAAGTTCTCAACTTTATACACATAGTATATATTAACTAAAATCAATTTATATAAAATTTTCTAGGCTGATTTGTATCTGCTCTCTAGAAGTTATTGTTCTACATATCGCTAAATAAAAAGATCTAAAACACAATCAGAAATGGTACATTTTCTTATGGTAAGAATTTGTTGAATGTAGCAGCCAGATGGGAGTTCAATTAATATTTAAAATAGACTTGGTAAATTTAATATGTCATTACATTTATATATTCCCTAATAAAATTATTACAATAAAATGTAAATATATTCTAAATAATAAGTAAATAAAATAAATTCCAATACAAACGTTAATCAATAGCAATACCTACAATTATATTCATAATTATTTTCATGATTATTATTATATTCAGGATTATGAATATAATTGAAAGCACTACTATTGATTAATTTTGTATTGGAATTTATTTTGTTATTTACCACTATTTGGAATATATTTTTATTATATATATATATATATTGTAATGCTCTCTTGTATACTGTGCTACATGCAAAACACACATACAATATATATATATATATATATATATATATATATATATATATATATATATATATATATATATATATATATATATAACTGAATATTTGTAAATACAGTAACTAAATAATTAAAAATTTTTATCCACTTAGGAGTGCTTTTGATTATCCTAGTAATCTGTGTCAACTAAAGCTTTCAAAGCTTTATTTGACACAGATTACTGGGATAATCGAAAATGCTCCTATGTGGATAAAATTTTTTAATTATTTAGTTACTGTATTTACAAATATTCATTTATATAATTACGTATATTGCTTTAAAATACAGACATCGAATCATATTATTATTACACACACACACACACACACATATATATATATATATATATATATATGCAATACATGTGCAAGTTTTTTTTCTCATGTGTCATAGCATCATCTGGGAAGTGAACCCGCTAATCTGGGACAACTGTTTGTAAAGCGGATGTCATTGACCTCCTGACCACCAATGCTTGACAATACATGTGCAAGTTTATAGTTCAAAATAAAATGAAAGGCAAATAAATGAAACAAAAGAATTTTTAGGAATAAACTAAAATAGCACTTAGATTAATTAGTAAAGTTTTATTATAAGGGTGGGAAAAAGGAAATCTGATTTAAGTTAAGATTCAGAACCTTCTCTCTTCTTTTTGTCTGCAAGAAAAAAATAATGTTATAAAAATGATATAATGTCAAAATATAATGTAAATAATATTAAAAAATATAATTCAATGTAAAACAGACAATAAGTTAATTAAGGAAAAATAATCTTTGTAAACTAGCTCATTTGCTGGAATGCAACTAAATTTTGAAAAATTCCTGGCTGATAAGAAAGTAGATTAAACTAAAGAAAAAGATAAGATTGATCATTTAATTAAAAATTAAAAGCAAAATTTATAAAAGTAAACAATAGGAGAGGAAATTCATAAAATGGTGGTTTAGTAGTTGGGAGGACAGTTAGTTAAAATTTTTGTAATATTTACTAAGGCAATAAACCTAAAGGTTGTGTGGTTAAAATGTGTAGGTAGGGACCTCTACAAGTGCTAACCACAAGCTTATGTAAAAGAAAAGAGGGGGTTTGTGAATCAGTAACTAATAATTGGCAAATCAACACCATGCACTGCTAAAAACCCACAGGAGTGCCACATGGTCTTCATTTCCTGCCCTCCATCCCCACCAGTCTCTCTGTCTTGCTATCAATGCTTCACCCTTTATTTTCTATTGCAGTTTAGAAGTGCTGAAAAAAAGAAACCATTGCGAATGACAAATGGACAAAATCCAATATCAGGAACATCCTGCACTTAAAATCCCATGATCCATGAAGAAAAGAGTGTCCAAATTGTCAAAACAGATGATATCATCTTCATGTAAAAGCCTACTATTTTGAAGATTGGTCATAAATGTCTAGAAATTATTAAATATAAAGAAGGTTAAGGTGCTATAAAGGAAAGACTATTGATATTACAAATGTCAGAATTATATAATAGAAATATGTGATGAATTAACTCTTGTTAAATTGTATTTTGTTTGATAGAGTTATATCTAATTTTATTGTGTTAAATATATGTGTGAAATCAAAACATTAACCTATTGGTGTGTGTATATAAGAAAGCATTTTCCAAATATTACTTGGTCTATTCTTTTTCCTTTACTTGTGTCATTATGATTAGATAATTGTTAAAATGTGATATATGCTATTGATTCATGTGCTGGTTCCCCTGTTTTATAATGTTGGAGTTAGTCTGGGTAAGTTTCCCAGCACTGAATTTCACTATTTCTTTCATCCAGGCATTCTGGTTGCACAAAGTTTATATAGCTGGATGGTGCCTGAGATTCGTCTTGAGAAAAAGAAATTGCCTTTAGAAAATTGGCATAGCCCCAACCATTATAGAGGGGTGCAATAATCAGAAAAAATAATAAAGATTGGTGTGTTCAAGAAGTCTAGATCTGGTCATAGATAAGATTAATACTTAATCTATCATTAATATTTTCACTTCTGCTTGAGTGTGCAATCACTGAGGTGAAAGCCATCTTAAATTTACAAACAGTTATCAACTATATAAGACTGCATCTTTTTAAATAAATCAACTCAACACAATGTAATGTGATATTTAATTGATGCTACTAAGATCAATAATGGTTACAACAAAGTGTATATATTTATAGTTGTTATAGAATATTCTAAAAAAAAAAACGATAATATAAAAAGAAATAAAAAATGTTTTAAATAAATAGTTGTAAGTAAAAAAAATAAAAAAATTGTGACCCATTACAAATGTTTTCCATTTTCTATATGAAATAATTTATTTAACCCTTTCCCCATGAACATTACAATATATATATATATATATATATATATATATATATTGTACCGGATTCGATCCCCAACGATCTTACTTATACTGCAAATGGTTTAGCTGGTTTCTAATACATTTATAATCTTATTTAATTATAGATATCACGTGATCGAACCGGCACATTCAAGTGAAATGGAAAATATTATTGATAGCTTTAGCTGTCAACAATATTCACGATCAGATCAAGCTATGTAAAGCATAACACAATCACATTTCCAGATTGTGGCCCACCTTGGCTGCTAGATTCAAACCCCTACTATCCAAACACATTATTTGTTTTGGAGTAAATGGTGGGTGCAAGCTAGTCTAAGACTAACATGTTCGGACAGTAGGCCCATAATCCAGTGCTCGAAAAATCCCTTAACTAGCTCAGTCTATTATTTTAACTCAATAACAAAATACAGTTTCACTTAAATAGTGGTAAAATAATTGACCGACAGATAAAGTTTTAGTTTATAAAGACAATTTATTTTAATAAACATTGATTAACTAATTTTAATATTTTATTTAACTAATATCACACACACATATATATAATTCACACACTATAATATCTTATGAGAGAGCACTAAATAATATTTGATATTTAAAATACAATGAAATTAATATACTAGCACATGAATACACCCAACATTTTAAACACACATATTAATAGTTCGTCTATGGGTGCTATAGAGTTCTTAAACTAGACTCTTGAGGCTTTACGAATGCAATGGCTACTTTGTAAATGAATATAAGAAAATGTTTTACCTAGGGTTTTCAACTTGGATACTTCATGCTGTTTGCTACTTCTGATGAATATTTCTAACCGGTTAGATTGAAAGTTTTCTTGTGGAGATTTGATGCTGATTATTGCGAGGCATTTTCTTTAAGACAATTAGATATTGAGCAGTTTCAGGTTGTTACACAGGCATCACTTTTATCTGGTAGTTGGCTGTTTTATCGGATTTAAGGCTAGATAAAGTTGTATGTTTTCCGAAGTTTTAACACTGCCTTCTGATATAACTCACTGATAGATTGTAATGCTGATATTTCAATGCCACTAACTTGACTTTAATGCAACTCTAATACAACTCAAACTCAACTAACTGTTCGATAAAAAATTGGCTATTTATACATATGTGTTGTCATTTTATGATACCCTCTGCTCTGTTGTCGAAGTTCCTTTGATAATCTCTTAATTACATGTTTTTGAAGATCAGTGGCCATGCAAACATGTTGTTTTTATGTCTTTAATTAGTAGCCATCACTGTGTTTTTAAATATATTTTTTCCTTTATTTAATTTTAATATTTATTTTTATGTGTTTTTTTTCAATATGATTTTAACACGCACATATACATGCATTTGTTATATATTTTATTAACAAGCTTGCATTTATGCACATGTATAATTTATTCTAATAAACTCGAATGAAAAGAGATTTATATTTTAAAACCCTACATTAAATTTTAACTAACAATAATAAACAAAACTATTTAACTTCTTCTATGAAACTTCTAGTTTGTTTCTACTGCAACCCCCCTCCTCCCTTTTAATTAATCAATTGTCACTTTTATTTCAAAACTCTTAAACTTTTAATAAGAATTTTCTTTTAATGAAAGATTTATTTTATAATTTTTAGCTAAAAATTATTATGTACTAACACGATATTGGTACATTACACCATCCTCCGTTTGAGAGTAAAATGCATCATTTTTGACCATTTTATCTCTGATAAGTTTAATTTATAAATCTAAAATTATTTATTATTTTCTAAGTTTGCCTTTTAATATCTTTCACTTTATATGCTAAGGGTAATCTCCAATTGTACTTTACTTCTTTTGATGCTGGCTACATTGCTTACAATGGTCTTAGTTCTGGATAGTGACCACAAGGACAAACTATATTTGTGGTACAGGGATCTTTTGGAAATGAGGCGGATGCAGATTTTCTGGCTTATACCAACTTACACTATGAAAAATGAAGCTTCTGGTGCCAATTCTTTTGACTGGATTTCAACACAGAAAAGGTCGCTGTGAATGGCAGGATTTGTCAACTGTGCATTCCGTCTTATGCTTTGGAAATGAGATGCAAGATATGGGGATTCTCCCTGAAGAAGTCACTTGGAGCTTATGTTGGTTTTTCCCAGTGTGCATTTTAAAAGAGGAATGATCCCTGATAAGTCTGTTACACGTACTAAATTTTATCCAGATGATAGCTTTAACTTATCCTTGTCCAAAACTTTTCTCAATACTAGCCTCATTCCCTTCAATTTCAAACGTTTATGCATTCCTAATATAACTTAGATTGACTTTATATCTTATTTATGAACATTACAATATTATTTTTAAATTCCACATGGACATTATCTTATACCATCTATTTATATTGACTTTTATTCTAACCTTTACGAATATTATTTTAACATTATTTATTTATATTACGATATTATTTTTTAAACCATTACTCAACTTCTTTATTTAACTTGCATGTATTTAGAAAAAAAACTCTTACTTTATTATGATTCATTATTATATAGATATTTTTTATTTATTTATTTGACTTGATTACTTTAAACCATTTATTTAACTTTCTTTTATCATCGTGCATGTATTTAGAAACAACTATTTTTTATTACATTATACTTAGTTGTTTAACTTGATTTCATTCTATGTATTTCCATTATTTTATTCGTTTATTTAATTCTACAAACATTACTTTTAAATCATTAATTTGACCCATTTATTTACGAATATTTTTCTTCATTACTATGTGTGTGACAAAAAAAATCTTTTATTTTACGAAGCCTCCATTATTATTATTATTACTTTCAAACATTTCATTTATTATTTTAGTTTTAAATAGAAGTTTCAGATTTATTACCTACGTCAAAATAAAGCAAAACTCTCCCTACAGTACTCATCCAATATCTCCAGACTAGTTTCTGGATTGTGGCCATCATCAGTGAGGAGCTTTGGATCTGAGAGCATTGCACCTAGATCTTAGGATCTAATGCAACCCTTCAGCACCTACAAAACCATGAGAATTGGATGAGTAGGCATTAGATAGGGATTTTATGCACAAGCCTTCTGGCATTCATTGATTACTCTGGTTGGCACAGGGTGGCAATACTGTATAATGAGTTTTGCTTTGTTTTGTTTATAAACAAATATGTGCTTGTGTTAAGAGATAGTGACCATGTGATGATTAACGGTTTTACATCAAAATAATTATTTTACTCATAATCCATTTCCAGTTCCTTTGTTTCCATTTACTTTAATATTCCATCCCATAATTAACTCCTAAACTTTGTCAAGTGGTTCTTTCTTTTGACCTAATAACTCTATAATATAAACTAACTTTCCTCTTTTGTCTATCTTTTGCTTATAATTCAGTACTTTATCTCTTTCACACTCCATCCTATTTTCTGTCTCGTAAATTAGAAAGCTTTTATATCTAGAAACACTCCATATTACTTCAAACTAAGAATATGTTTTCCTATGCTTTCTTTTTATTTTAAATCTCCATTTAAAACAAACACGAACTTTTACTTTAGCCTTTTTAAATTTTTGTGAAAACTTTTCTACACTAATTTCTACTTTGAACTTATGTTTCTCTTCTATTTCCTGATCTACAGTTGTTTCTACTTTATCTGTTGCAGTACTATCTGATTCTAATTCGATTTTCATGTCTTTTATCACCTCAACTTTCTTTATGCTTTATTGTACTATAACCCTTTCCTGATTTTTTTCATTCAAATCTTTCACCACAGTTTCTATGACTATATGATTCATCTCTGCCTTTTCCATTATTTCATCCCTCATTGCCTTCATTTTTCTAATCATTTCCACTTTGAACTCTTGCTGATTTTGTTCAAATTTCTGACAAAATTCTTCTTGAAGGTCTTGCTGACTTTACCTGAATTCACAACGCATCTCATCCATCAATTCTGCTTTGTCTTGTTGACTTTGCTTTATTTCTTTTCCGAATTCTTGCATCATATTCAGCATCATTTTCATCATTATCTGCATCTCAGATACTTCTTCTTTCTTTTTTCCACTAACTGGGGATTTTTAAAATATATCGGGCTTTCTTTCGGCTCCATTTTCGAAAATTTAAATTTCTCTTTTTTTTCTTTTATTAAACTAGCACTTAATTAAACTAAATTTAAATACTACTGTTTATTTATTTTTTACTAAAAATGGAAACATATGGCTAACTCTGATCTCTTGTCCTTTCTCTACCCATTCCTAATGCTTTAGCTCCAACCAAAACATCTGTCTATAACTCAAAAGAATAATTTATATATATAGCATAAATGTCAAATCTTTTTTTATTTAAAGAAAATTTTTTTTCCGGTCAATTCTTTTTTTTTTAAAATTAAACCACTTCAACATATGTAATTTAGCTTTTGTATAAAAAATTTTTCAAACAAGAAACAAAGTATTTAATTACTATTGTTTTTTAGGTCCAGCCCCATTGTTGGGAGAAGCCATTTATGTACTGGGTTCGATCTGCAGAGATCTTACTTACACTGCAAATGGTTTAGCTGGTTTCTAATACATTTATAATCTTATATAATTATAAATATTACGCGATCAAACCAGCACATTCGAGCGAAATGGAAAATATTATTGATAGTTTTAGCTGTCAACAATACCCATGATCAGGTCAAGCTATGCAAAGCACAACAGGATCACATTTCCAGATCATGGCCTACCTCGGCTGCTAGTTCAAACCCCTATTATCCAAACACTTTATTTGTTTCGAAATAAACCCTGGGTGCCAGCTAGTCTAAGACTAACATGTTTGGACAGTAGGCCCATAATCCAACACTTGATAAATCCCTTAACTAGATCAGTCTATTATTTTAACTCAATAACAAGATATAGTTTCACTTAAATAGTGGTAAAAGAATTGACTGACAGATAAAGTTTTAGTTTATAAAGACAATTTATTTTAATAAACATTGATTAACTAGTTTTAATATTTTATTTAACTAATATCACACACACACATATATAATTCACACACTATAATATCTTATGAGAGAGCACTAAATAATATTTGATATTTAAAATACAATGAAATTAATATACTAGCACATGAATACACACAACATTTTAAACACACATATTAATAGTTCGTCTATGGGTGCTATAGAGTTCTTAAACTAGACTCTTGAGGCTTTACGAATGCAATGGCTACTTTGTAAATGAATATAAGAAAATGTTTTACCTAGGGTTTTCAACTTGGATACTTCCTGCTGTTTGCTACTTCTGATGAATATTTTTAACAGGTTAGATTGGAAGTTTTCTTGTGGAGATTTGATGCTGATTATTGCGAGGCATTTTCTTTAAGACAATTAGATATTGAGCAGTTTCAGGTTGTTACACAGGCATCACTTTTATCTGGTAATTGGCTGTTTTATTGGACTTAAAGCTGGATAAAGTTGTATGTTTTCCAAAGTTTTAACACTGCATTCTGATATAACTTGCTGATAGATTGTAATGCTAATATCTCAATGCCACTAACTCAACTTTAATGCAACTCTAATGCAACTCAAACTCAACTAACTGTTTGATAAAAAAATTGGCTATTTATACATATGTGTTGTCATTTTATGATACCCTCTGGCAATATCTGTTGTCGAGGTTCATTTGATAATCTCTTAATTAAATGTTCTTGAAGATCAGTGGCCCTGCAAACATGTTGTTTTTACGTCTTTAATTAGTAGCCATCACTGTGTTTTTAAATACATTTTTTCCTCTATTTAATTTTAATATTTATATTCATGTGTTTTTTTCAATATGATTTTAACACACACATATACATGCATTTGTTATATATTTTATTAACAAGCTTGCATTTATGCACATGTATAATTTATTCTAATAAACTCGAATGAAAAGAGATTTATATTTTTAAACCCTACATTACATTTTAACTAACAATAATAAACAAAACTCTTTAACTTCTTCTATGAAACTTTTAGTTTGTAACTACTGCAACCCTCCTCCTCCCTTTTAATTAATCAATTGTAACTTTTATTTCAAAACTCTTAAACTTTTAATAATACTTTTTTTTAATGAAAGATTTATTTTTATTTTATAATTTTTAGCTAAAAATTATTATGTACCAACATCATATATATATATATCACAATTTCCAATTATATTCCACTCACCCTTAATATAAAAAAAACTTTTACATAAGTTAAGTGCTTCAGAAATATATATATATGAAAAACAAAAATGCAAGTTAAAAAACTTGCTAATGCTTGTAGTTATGTCCACAGATGGCGTTCTACCAAAAACACCAATCAAGCGTATGTTTTGTTTACATAAACATCAGAGCAGTATTCACTATCTTTAACTATAATTCCACTTTCAGATCATGATTTCAAGCTATTTGCTATCATCAGTGAAAGACAGGAATAAAGAAACTAGATCTAAACACAAACTCTGAGCATTTATGAAACAGTTTCTATTCAGCTTGCAAGCGTGAATCTTTTAGACACGTAATGTCTTCAAACTCAGCATAGCAAACCAGATAGCTATATGGGTCTGATCTCAGTTCAGCATCACCACATAGTAGAAGCCTCTGCAATCTATATCATTGCAAGAAAGACCTCAAAGGTGCATTTTTGTTTTTCATAAATGTACCTTTGAGGTCTTTCTTGCAATGATATAGATTGCAGAGGCTTCTACTATGTGGTGATGCTGAACTGATATCAGACCCATATAGCTACCTGGTTTTCTATGCTGAGTTTGAAGACATTACGTATCTAAAAGATTCACACTTGCAAGCTGAATAAAAACTGTTTCATAAACGCTCAGAGTTTGTGTTTAGATCTAATTTCTTTATTCCTATATTTCACTGATGATAGCAAATAGCTTAAAATCATGATCTGAAAGTGGAATTATAGTTAGAGATAGTGAATACTGCTCTGACGTTTATGTAAATGAAACATACGCTTGAATGGTGTTTTTGGTAGAACACCATCTGTGGATATATATATATATATATATATATATATATTAAATAATAAAGATTATTCAATTTTTTTTTTTCATTTCTTTTAAACAAAATAACATTATGGTCATTAACTCCTTTATCAAATTTTAAAGCTTACTTTTATACTATATTCTTCATTTTACATTTAAACTACTTTGAATTATATAACACTATTTACAAAATTGGGAGATTTTTATGAGAATAGTGTTTATTATACCTTGTTTTGTAAATAGTTGTATATGGGTCAAAGTAGTTTATATTTAAGTAAAAGATCATAAAATTAGTGTTAAAAATAAACATCTTGATTTGTTGAGACAAAAGTTGTTTTTTTTTGAAAGAAATGAATTAAAAAAGAATTAAATATTGTTTACAATTAATTTATGAACTCTGAAGGAATTAGTTTATTTAAAATTTCTTTCATATTAAGGCTGAGTGAGTTGTAATTGAGAAATGTGATAAATAGTTAGGATAGGATTTTTTTGTCCTTTGCACTTGAGAAGTTTGCTTTGGCATAAAAACATTGCCTGCAATATAGTTTGTTTTCTTTGGATACTCTTATTTAATTTCAATTTGGTGTAATTTAGTAATGAATTTGTATGTATTGAGACAGATCAATCTGTATCAATCATCATTAAAAAAACTAACTTTGGTTTTATTAAATTTAAATCAATAAAGCTATTTAAAATTTTTTTATAGAAGTGTGTGTATTACCCCACATACTCGTTTATGTTTAAAATATATCATTCTATTTTTGATATAAAATTGATTTTAAAATAGTTTTTTTTATTGCTTGTTTTTACTTTTTTAATCAAATTGATTAAAAACAAGCTAACTTCTTATTTACATTCCTGTCTCTTTTATTTCAATCATTTCTAATTTAATTCTAAAAGTGGAGATTTAATTTTGTGCTGTTGTTTTTGTTTAAAATAATCCCTGGTTAGAATTCCTAAATTAGTTTGAGTGGGAGATTGATATTTGCTCTGCTTCAAGGCATAAAATTGGAAAACAAGAAAAGTTAACATGGGACATGGAGTGTGGGTATAAATAACCCTTCAAATTTTGGACAATAGAGTTTATTCTTGGCTGTAAAAAGCTAGTCAAAGTAATTCATTCAACATTCACAGTTATATTAGTTTGTTGAGATTAAAACTCTTGGCAGTTTGGACATTTAAGTTCTTTTTTGAAATTCATCTTCACAAGATATCTAAACACACTGCTATATGTGTTGCAATCAACAATGTGTTGCTAATTTATATAAGGATGAACTTCTGACTCCAAGCTGTTCTTTTGTTATGCCCTGAAGATTTATTAGGAAGGATCTCCAAATTTACCTCTATATTTGCCATTGTAAAAGGATGGAACACCTGAAATATGCACTTATAATACAAGTGCACTTTCTTTAGAAAATCTATGTGAACTCTGCTTTACCCAAAGGTAAACTTTTTCTTATTATTTCCAGGATAAATAAATTTCTTTTAATTAAATCTCTGCACAATCTAAAATAAGTGTGATGTATAAAGTCTTATTAATTATTTAATCTAATATTTATTATCTGTATGTGCTTTTCATTGTATTTTATAGTGTGTCTTGGAATCTTAGTTTTAAGTTCTAAGTTTGTTTTCCATTTTTTTTATTGGAGCATGTATTGTGAGTTTATATTTTTTATGCTTAATATGTCTCTGTTTATATGCCTAATGATTTCTAAAGGCTTTAGCAGTTTTTCTTTTGTAATTTCAATTGTCTCACATATCCATATATTATTGTCCAATAATTAATTTAAATTACTATGTTTGCACTTTTTATAAACTTCATGGCTGGCAGTTTATCATGTTTATTGTTCTGGTTTTTTATAGTTGAAGGTTTCATTTCTTCTTTTCTAGATTACATAAAATCGTAATCATATTTTTCTTTTGTCTTGCATGTGAAATTGGCCTCAAATTTCTTTAAATGTAGTATATCAAAGGGCTGTCCTACCAGCAATATGATGTTTTTTTGACAATGCATTATTCTCAGGCAAGAAATGCTCGGTGGTGCTGTTTTCTCAGTTTTCTACAAGATTGTATATTTTTTATATATCTCTGAATCACAAAATTTGGATCATTGTTCTTTTATAAATCAGCAGCAGGAAGATAATATTAATCCCCTTGTAAATTATAGATCAAAGACAGTTTCTTTCTGCTAAAGTATTTAATATCTTAATATTTTCACTTCATATACACTTTCTGATAAATTAATTTATAAATTTATAGGTCAACATTTATATTTTGCTAAGTAGATTTATTTTGTCTTTTACATATTGCTTTAAATTTATTTATCAGAGCATGTACTAAGAATTTGGTTTGTAAATTTATTTGTAATTATAATTATTTCCCTTTCTTGAAATGTTTGGGGAGACATAACTGGTTTTCTAATTATTTACCTGTCTCCTACTGAGACCTCAAATTATTGTTCTCAGCTTAGTTTTTTCCAAACATTTGGTTTGTGATTCACCAGCTTTAACTGTCTGTTTTTTTAAAATTATAGATTTAATATTTTATTAATTTGAAATCATTTACACTGGAGTATTTTCTAATTTCACTATTTCATTGAATTGGAGATTTAAGTTTTCTCCCATTTTATAATTTATACTCCGTCATATTTATTTTTCGTTTTTGTATTCTTGTATCATAATCAACCATGGAGGTCTTAAACATGAATTTTCCATGCAGTAGTTTTTCAGATATTTTGACATCATTAGTCAATATACTAGTGATGCTTGTCTGTGCTGGTTTATTGATTCCTGCAAGAACTTCCCTGTGCTCTTCACTTTAGACTTTTTGAATAAGAAAACCAGAATTGTTTAGGTGGATTGTCAGCTGAAAGAAAATCATTCCCTCCTTTTCTAATTCACTATTAGAAATCAGTCTGCCTGCCAGAGCATTATTTTTTTATTCTTCTTAGTATATGCATGGTATAACCATATTTATTGTGTGCAAATTTATACATTAAAATGTAATATTATTGTTAATAAAATTTTCAAATTGTTTAAGCTTAATTTGGCTGATGTTTGTCTTAGCATTTTTATTTCTCAATTGTCTGAACATTATTTAAGATTTCTTGTTTCTCCCTAAATATAGTTGGCACAAACCACCATTCTCATCCATTTTTAATCATGGTAAATAAATTTTCCATGTGATGTGATGTGATGTATTTTGGTTTCTCCTTAAACAAAGTCAAGAATATCTCAGCAATTATGCCCAGATAAACTTGTTAGCCACTTTATTTCCCATTCCCCACTCTAAGTCTTTCCATATTCTGCCCCATCCCATTTCCACAACCTAATCTTTGTCAACTCTAAGGCCTTTATATCTAAATCCCCCTTATCTTTTCACAAACCCAGCATAAAAAACAATAACTCACTTTCTGTATAATTACTTCCAAGTGATGTGATGTATTATGGCTTCTCCTTAAATGAAGTCAAGAATATCTCAGCAATTATGCCCAGATAAACCCATTAGCCACTTTATTTTCCATTCCCCACTCTAAATTTTCCCATATTCTGCACCATCCCATTTCCACAACACAATCTTTGTCTATAACTTTTATATCTAAATCCCCCTTATCTTTTCCCAAACACAACATAAAAACCAATAATTCACTTTCTGTATAATCACTTTTTTCATATTTATTCTTCCATAACTTCATTATATGTACCCTCTATGTTTTCAAGCATTTACATTCAATTAACATATGCCTAATATTTTCTATTTCTTTCTTACATAATTTACAAAATAAATCACCCATATTTTTTGTTTACATGTATATTCTCTCGTAGCTAAAGATCCCGTTCAAGCCTTAAACAATAAACTACTTTCCTTACTATTATCATATATTAACTCTCACCTAATATTCTCTTTATTTCTATATATATTTAAACTTTTTTTACTATACATACTATTTATCCATCTCTCTAACTCCATATTCTTTATTAATAAATCTATTCTTTTATCCCATTCCTTACTACTATAACACTCAACAATCCTCTTAACACAATCATCCCATCTTTTGTACAAATATACTGATATAAATTCTTTATCCAAATCTTTTGCATACCCTGTGATGTGATAGTGATCAGGTGGCGCCCTCTGCGATCAAAGATGGATTGAGTGACCATTACTATATATATATAGAAGTAGACTTTGGCATGTAAATAGAAGTAACCTTTAACCTTTGTTGTTATTAAAATTATTAATTAGTACTAATTGAAAATAGCAGAGGCCAAACCTATATCTTTATAAAACCTATAATAGCTATTTTTTGATGAGCCTTTGTTCAGGTAAATGTGTTCTTTTTTACTTCAAATCCAAGTTCTTTTATGGATTTAAACACAAAAGCTACTTTTTATAGAGTTGTAGAGTGAGAATATGAAAGAGCAACATTTTTGGTGACATTGTGCAAATAATGGTATAATTTCCCCAGAGAATTTGAATTAATAATAATCTATACAAATATTTAGTTCATATATATATATGCACACAATGTTGTATTTTTCAAATTGAAAAAGTTTACATAATTGAAGTTGTGGTTTTTATTTGATTTCTACATATTTATTAAAATTTTAGTTCATTTGTTGAATATTGAAAGAAAGGTAATAGTTTGAATACTGAACCCTACCATTTGATGGTGCTCTTTTTCACTCAATTCACATCAATATACGGATTCACGAGACATCTATTTGTTTACATAATATTGCTTTAAAAGATTTTTTTTTCAACCGGTTTTTATTATTTTTTCATCGGTGACATAAACCACCAATGTTTTTTTTTTATTACATAATATTATGGTAAAAGATTTCTTTTTTTTTCAACTGATTTTTATTTTTTTTCATTGGTGATGGTAAACCACCAAAGTTTTTTTTTTCATTTCATCCGGGGTTTTTTGTTCTCAATTAACAAATATTTTGTTTTTAAAAGGTCTAGGGATGTTGGTTTGTTTGTAAATTAACAACTAACTGTCTGTATGTTTCTTTACATAATATTATTTACGGTAAACCAAATTTTTTTTTCATGTTTTTTTTTTGGTTTGTATTTTTTAAGAAACAAACACTTTGTTTTTCAATGGTGTAGTGGTGTGGGTTTGCTTTTAAATTATCAATTAACCCTCCATTGGTTTGTTTACACAAAAATACGGTAACAAACATTTTGTTGTTTTTAAGTAGTGGAGGGGGGGGGTTGGTTGTTTGCTTTTAACTTATTTTCCCTTTTTTTTTGGTTGATGTTTTGATTTTCTGAAAGACTTCAACCATTTGGTACTTTTGAATAAACCAACATTTGGTTTTTTAGAGGGTGGAGGGGAGAGGGGTTGTTTTGATTTTGAATTGTCATCTTTTTTTGGTTAACTTATTATGAGGCTTTTTTCTCAAATCTTTATGCTACAAAAAGCTTTATATGATAACGAAAAGTTCTTCCTTAATTTTTTGGGCCTTTAATTTTAAAAAAGACCTTAACAGTTCATTTTTAAAGAACACTTTTTTTAAGCTGAGGGTGGTGGGGTGGCAGGGAAGATTTGTTTTGATTTTTAATTATCAACTTCTTTTTGGATTTTTTTAAACATTTTATGTTACTGCACAGTTCTTTATTATTATTATTATTATTATTATTATTATTATTATTATTATTATTATTATTATTATTATTATTATTATTATTATTATTATTATTATTATTATTATTATTATTATTATTATTATTATTATTATTATTATTATTATTATTATTATTATTATTATTATTATTATTATTATTATTATTATTATTATTATTATTATTATTATTATTATTATTATTATTATTATTATTATTATTATTATTATTATTATTATTATTATTATTATTATTATTATTATTATTATTATTATTATTATTATTATTATTATTATTATTATTATTATTATTATTATTATTATTATTATTATTATTATTATTATTATTATTATGCTTCAAAAGGCCTTTATTGTCTCAAAAGAATTACAAATTTTGCATTTACATAGTTCGTCTACATATAATATCCTGGATTGTCCATTATCATTTGAACACCATTAGCAAATCAATTACTTATAACAGAAAGGAAAAAATTGTTGCTAAATTGTCCTTGTTACTAATTTGACATGCATATCCTTCTAAGTTTTTTTATAATGTTTAATTTCCTCAATTCACTATAACATAGATCTAATCTTAAGTAATGACCAGGTTGCTGCATAAATGTCAGGTCTGGCCAGTCTCATCCCTTTTCTGTATTATTTCAAGTTTATTTGAAAAAGTAACTGGATGTCTCCTGGAATTGTTACCAATTAGAAAAGTGCATCTAGTACACCAGTATGCATATAGCACAAAGGTTGCTGCCCTGACACTTGGTGTTAATCCTTCTCTAAATGCAGAAATTAATTGATGCATTGTTACATTAGACCTCCTGTAACTGTGTCATCAAACATAAGCTCTCCTAATTTTAGCTTTTTTCCTGTTTTCCTGTTTTTTGGGGATCTTCCTGGCTTTCTCTTCTATTCACTATTAACCTGAGTAACTTGTTGCATATTTGGCATTACTGTCTGAGTAATCTCAGTATTCGTATTGTTCCTAGTTCTTTGTTTTTTAGATAATTCCAGTTCTTCATCCAAATTCATATTCTCTTCATTATATTGCTTCCCATCAACATTTTTTTAAATGTGTGTTTGTCTATATTTTTTTCTAAAGCTTTAACCACATGCATTTGTATATCATTCCCTTTTTTTTCTTTTACTTTTGTATTATTTATCTTAAGGTACACTTTTTCCTCCAACCTTAATGAAGAATCTGGAATCTCCCCAGTTTTGCTATCATCATTATTTACATTTGCAGTTTCATTTTCTTGCTTATCTGTATTCATATGTGTTTGTATAGAATTTTTTTCTTTTTCACTTCCTTGAGTTCCCACATCCGATGTCAGTATTTGCTTTACATCTCTTTGTTTATAGCTTGCTTTCTTTTCTAGTCTTTCTTCTGATAAATCAAATCCTTTGTTATTTCTGTTCTTTGGACAGTCTATAATCAAATGGCTTCTTTCTCCACAGCCAAAACATTGTGGTCTTAGCCCTTTAATGTTTAAGTATAATACTGCTCCATGATCCATAATTTGCCTTGGAATTTCTTCTGGTTTAATATGCTGGTGCAGCTTTATTTTAAAATGATAACCATTGGTGTATATAAGTGTTGGTGTATCATTGCACAAGATTTGCTTAATGTATATTGCATGCCCAAATGGTTGGACCATACTTTTGAAATCATGAATGCTAAACCCAAAATATGCATTTTTAATGATTCCTGAGCAATAATTTTGCAGATTTTCATCAACAACAATCATTACGTATCCACCAATTGTTTTTATTTGTGATTTAAATCTCATTTTTTGATTTTCATTGAAAAATTGTATAGCTATATATCGTGAGTTTGAATGTTCATCGATTTCTGAGATTGAATCCCATAAGTTTTCTTCTGTTAGTTTTTGATATAATAAGTCTTTGTGAAATTTATATAACGTTAGATTTCTATCTGTAATTGCCAGCACTAATGATTTATTAGAAAAGAATTTTTTAAAAGATTCATATAACTTGTTTGGTATTGTGTTATTAAATCAAATAAAATGTTATAAAAACATATTTATAAACAACAAAACATAACACTTATATTAATTATATAAAAAGCCTTTTTCGGCAAATTTATTTTTTGCCCTTTTCAAACATGTCTTCCAAAAATACTACGACTACATATACATAGCGACATCTATGTTAATACATGATAAGTAAAAAATAAAAGACAAAAGAATAAAAGAAATATACAATTAGTATAAACAATTCATATAGAACAGCTGAAACTGAATTGGACAGCCTATATTATCATATAACTTATACAACTCTACTATAATTTAAATCTTCATTTCGTAAAATGCATTCCAAACAATCATCCACATCAGTTATCTATCCATTCTTTTTTCATCAACCATTTATTATTCATTCCAATAGACGCCTTATATATATTCATACAATTAGTTTTATTATACATAATATAATTTGTTTCATATAATCTGCGTCTATTAACATCTTTTATATAATTTAAAGCCCTTATACTATCAGTACAATTAATTTTATGTCCAGTTTGCAAATAATGAACATATAATGCTGACTTATCATCTTTCCTATCGATAGCACCATTATGTTCCTTAGCTCTTGGAAGATCAATTGCTGTGCTGTCTGCCCATAATAAACCATATTACAAAATTTACAAGTAATTTTATAAACCATTCCCCTTTTATATTGTATCTCATCTATTAACCTATAATTAGTTATTAACTTATCTAAATTTCTACTATTGGCCCATCCCACATTAATATTTTCATCCAAATATTTTTTCCTTTTTTTACATAAAATTTTGTATACATTAGGTAAATATGAAATTTTAATCCATTTCTTCTTATCTTTATTATCATTTCTCTTATTTCGCTTTTTATAATTTCCTATAAAAATACTATTAATATGTCTTATCCCATATCCGCATTTTACATAATCTTGTTTAAATTTTTCTTTTTGCAATTTAGCAAAATTTCTATCAGTGTTAAATTTATCATTTTTATATTTAAAATTCTTTATTACATTCATCTTTTGTATCCATGGCTGCCTTGAATCAATTGGTATAATTTTTCTCAATTTATCATCTTTAACAAAATGCCTAATCACAATATTTCCATCTTGACTCAAAAACATCTCAATATCTAGATATCTAATCTCATTATCAATTTCCTTCATAGTAAAACGGATATTATCCGCATTATTATTAAACTTCCTAAATAATTTATGTACTATCCTTCTATTCCCTATTACTAAACTATCATCGACATATCTAACGTAATATATTACTTCTTTTTTAATTATACTTCTTGTTATAATATTGTTTTCCATATCATTAATAAAAACCGATGCCATTAACCCACTAATTGCACATCCCATTACCCATCCCTTATTTATTTCCCAAAATTGATTATTATATTTAAAAAACAAACTGTTATTTATCAAAATTAAACTTTCCTTTATTATATTAATAATGTTATCATCAGTAATGTGTAGCGATAATGCCTTTATTACTACATCGATACTTTTCAATCTAGGAATACTAGGATACATTGACTCTATATCCATCACAAAAATACTATGATTTCTATTTACTTTCAACTTATTCAATTCATCAATAATGGCCTCTGTATTTTTTATACAATACTGCCCATAACCAATCACATTAGCTATCCACCCGTTCAAATATTTACAAAATTTATTCAATATAAAATCACTAAAATTGAATAGTAATCTTAAAGGGTTACCTTCTTTATGTGTCTTAATCTTACCAAATATATATGGATTCTCATATGACCTAGGATATAAACAATTATACTTCCCATCATCAATAAATCTACAAATTTTCATCTTTTTTAATAAATTTACATATTTAGTCTTTATCATATTTGTAGGGTCTTTAGACAATCCAATATATCCCTCTTTTTTTATTACCAGATCTATTTTATCATGATAATCCCTATTATATATCACAACAAAACGACAACCTTTATCTTCTTTACATATTGTTAATTTATACACATTACATACATTCTTAATTTCATCTATTATTCTTCTGTAGTTATAATCTCTAACAGATATATCAAGTTCATATAAATGACTATTCAAAACACAATGCAGTTTCTTTTTTCCTCATATGATATATGTGCCAATTCAATATCCGTGGTTATTTTTTTCTTTATATCTTTGTCTATAAATGGAATAAAAAATGGATTTTTATTCAATAAAATACTTTGTTCAGTTGAAAATTTATAATCCGTTAAATTTATATAATTATTCGAATTTAGATTTATACATTCCCTGTATTTACTATCCAACTTCCGGACATTATCACTTCTATATGATCTTGCATAATTAAATTTTTTAAAAACCATATCCCATTTTTTTAGCGTATTTAATATTAATTTTATAATTCCATTTATTACGGTAATTATTTAGAAAACTTTTGAAAGTATCCCAAATCTTTATCACTTTCAAAATTGATTTTACTGTTTTATGTAAACTTTTAAATTTATTCAATGAACATCTATAGACATAGTATTTCTCATTAATAAAATTCTGTAACAGATAATTTTCCAATCTATAAATCAATTTAGGATTATTTGATATCTTTTTATTCCGTTTGAGACTAATCACACATGACTTAGGAATGATCTTATATAATTTACAATTATTTAGATATGACAATTGGCCCTAGGGCCAATTGTCATATCTAAATAATTGTAAATTATATAGGCCAATTGTCATATCTAAATAATTGTAAATTATATAAGATCATTCCTAAGTCATGTGTGATTAGTCTCAAATGGAATAAAAAGATATCAAATAATCCTAAATTGATTTATAGATTGGAAAATTATCTGTTACAGAATTTTATTAAGAGAAATACTATATCTATAGATGTTCATTGATAAATTTAAAAGTTTACATAAAACAGTAAAATCAATTTTGAAAGTGTAAAGATTTGGGATACTTTCAAAAGTTTTCTAAATAATTACCGTAATAAATGGAATTATAAAATTAATATTAAATACGCTAAAAAATGGGAATGGTTTTTTAAAAAATTTAATTATGCAAGATCATATAGAAGTGATAATGTCCGGAAGTTGGATAGTAAATACAGGGAATGTATAAATCTAAATTCGAATAATTATATAAATTTAACGGATTATAAATTTTCAACTGAACAAAGTATTTTATTGAATAAAAATCCATTTTTTATTCCATTTATAGACAAAGATATAAAGAAAAAAATAACCACGGATATTGAATTGGCACATATATCATATGAGGAAAAAAAGAAACTGCATTGTGTTTTGAATAGTCATTTATATGAACTTGATATATCTGTTAGAGATTATAACTACAGAAGAATAATAGATGAAATTAAGAATGTATGTAATGTGTATAAATTAACAATATGTAAAGAAGATAAAGGTTGTCGTTTTGTTGTGATATATAATAGGGATTATCATGATAAAATAGATCTGGTAATAAAAAAAGAGGGATATATTGGATTGTCTAAAGACCCTACAAATATGATAAAGACTAAATATGTAAATTTATTAAAAAAGATGAAAATTTGTAGATTTATTGATGATGGGAAGTATAATTGTTTATATCCTAGGTCATATGAGAATCCATATATATTTGGTAAGATTAAGACACATAAAGAAGGTAACCCTTTAAGATTACTATTCAATTTTAGTGATTTTATATTGAATAAATTTTGTAAATATTTGAACGGGTGGATAGCTAATGTGATTGGTTATGGGCAGTATTGTATAAAAAATACAGAGGCCATTATTGATGAATTGAATAAGTTGAAAGTAAATAGAAATCATAGTATTTTTGTGATGGATATAGAGTCAATGTATCCTAGTATTCCTAGATTGAAAAGTATCGATGTAGTAATAAAGGCATTATCGCTACACATTACTGATGATAACATTATTAATATAATAAAGGAAAGTTTAATTTTGATAAATAACAGTTTGTTTTTTAAATATAATAATCAATTTTGGGAAATAAATAAGGGATGGGTAATGGGATGTGCAATTAGTGGGTTAATGGCATCGGTTTTTATTAATGATATGGAAAACAATATTATAACAAGAAGTATAATTAAAAAAGAAGTAATATATTACGTTAGATATGTCGATGATAGTTTAGTAATAGGGAATAGAAGGATAGTACATAAATTATTTAGGAAGTTTAATAATAATGCGGATAATATCCGTTTTACTATGAAGGAAATTGATAATGAGATTAGATATCTAGATATTGAGATGTTTTTGAGTCAAGATGGAAATATTGTGATTAGGCATTTTGTTAAAGATGATAAATTGAGAAAAATTATACCAATTGATTCAAGGCAGCCATGGATACAAAAGATGAATGTAATAAAGAATTTTAAATATAAAAATGATAAATTTAACACTGATAGAAATTTTGCTAACGATCGGAAAAATTTAATCAAGATTATGTAAAATGCGGATATGGGATAAGACATATTAATAGTATTTTTATAGGAAATTATAAAAAGCGAAATAAGAGAAATGATAATAAAGATAAGAAGAAATGGATTAAAATTTCATATTTACCTAATGTATACAAAATTTTATGTAAAAAAAGGAAAAAATATTTGGATGAAAATATTAATGTGGGATGGGCCAATAGTAGAAATTTAGATAAGTTAATAACTAATTATAGGTTAATAGATGAGATACAATATAAAAGGGGAATGGTTTATAAAATTACTTGTAAATTTTGTAATATGGTTTATTATGGGCAGACAGCAAAGCAATTGAGCGAAAGAGCTAAGGAACATAATGGTGCTATCGATAGGAAAGATGATAAGTCAGCATTATATGTTCATTATTTGCAAACTGGACATAAAATTAATTGTACTGATAGTATAAGGGCTTTAAATTATATAAAAGATGTTAATAGACGCAGATTATATGAAACAAATTATATTATGTATAATAAAACTAATTGTATGAATATATATAAGGCGTCTATTGGAATGAATAATAAATGGTTGATGAAAAAAGAATGGATAGATAACTGATGTGGATGATTGTTTGGAATGCATTTTACGAAATGAAGATTTAAATTATAGTAGAGTTGTATAAGTTATATGATAATATAGGCTGTCCAATTCAGTTTCAGCTGTTCTATATGAATTGTTTATACTAATTGTATATTTCTTTTATTCTTTTGTCTTTTATTTTTTACTTATCATGTATTAACATAGATGTCGCTATGTATATGTAGTCGTAGTATTTTTGGAAGACATGTTTGAAAAGGGCAAAAAATAAATTTGCCGAAAAAGGCTTTTTATATAATTAATATAAGTGTTATGTTTTGTTGTTTATAAATATGTTTTTATAACATTTTATTTGATTTCGAAGGATTAGTACAACATAAAAAACGAAAAAGAAAAAGGTATTTTCTGTTTTCTTCTGTTTTAAGTATTGTGTTATTAAACTGGATGTTTATTTCTTGAATTTCTTTTTCTGTCCAATTATTTTCAGTTTGTTCTGCTATATGATTAGGTGTCTCATCTTCATTTTCTAAACTTAGTTCAAAAATGTCTAATGAATTGACTCTCCTAAATCTGCCTATTTGTCCTTCCCCTCCATTTTTTTTGTTCTCTTGCTGTATAATATTTTCTAATATTGCTTTTTGTGGTTTCATTGCAGCAATATTTGCATAAGATTTTTTTTCCTTACTGGCTTCTGCAACTGATTTGACATCTGTATTGTTATTTCTTTTACTAACAACGCAATTGTTATCTGCAGACACCATTTCAACTAGATGACTAGATTTTCTTAGGACCAAATAATAAAAAAAAAAACTTACTTTGTTAACAGCGTCTTTTCTTATAATCAGAAATCGATTATAATTTTCAAAATTATAAGATTTTTAAACTAATAATTAGATTCTGTTTGCCTTTAATGAAGTACATTCACGAGCTTTTGTAAGTTTGTTCCTACTTATTGACAGCAGGACCGCACTATTATTATTATTATTATTATTATTATTATTATTATTATTATTATTATTATTATTATTATTATTATTATTATTATTATTATTATTATTATTATTATTATTATTATTTAATAAATGTGGTTTTAATTTCTCCTTATTTGTAAAAATGAAAATACTTAATTGTAAATTATTAGAGAAAAAATATAGTTAGTAATAAATTTGGCTGAACGTTTTCGAGGAACCGTGCCTCATACTCATAGCCTTCGTGAAAATGTACTTGATATATTATTATTCATTGTTTTTGGGTGGGGCCTTTTGAATAACCATTTCAACACTTTTTTTTGGTATAATAAAATATTACCTACTTTAACTGTTAATGAAACTTATCAAATATTATCTACCTACTTTATAATCATGTGAACAACAAAAACAACAGCAAGTTTCCATATATAATAATTGATTGAATCAAAAAGAAACAAAACTTTGGACATGTTGTGAAGCAAAAGAAGTAAAAAAAAAACACTACTGGTTACAGGGGCATAAAAACAGCAGCCAAAAGTAACATGCAAATAAAATAACAGGGAATCCTCATGGCTGTAAGTAATAGGATTTTGGAGCCTTCAAACCAATAACTTCTCTTACACAGACCTATATAGGTACACTTGCAGGAGTTTCTCTTTTTAAGCGAAAACACAATATTGTGTGTCCACTTGTGTGGCTGGTGGGCAATTCACTCAGCTTTGACCAATTCAGACAACTTGCAGATAACATTTGACAGTCGTTGTACATATTTGCATGTAAATTGACATTTGCATGAAAAATTGAAAAAAAAAACCTGCTGAAAAGAATCTTTTCAAGTTGTGTGCAGTTCTAAAGCATAGGGAAGCATGTGTGATGACATGACAATTCTTAATATGGAATAGTAATTCCACTACACTTTTTAAAAACTTCTGATAATGGATTTTTGCAATTTCGTTTCTTTCAAATATGGCCACCATCAAATCAGACCATAGCGAGAGTTCAAGAGTGCTCACTTGATGAATACTATCACAATGCAATGGGTGTAGTACTTTGTTATAAAATTGTAGAATACACCACTTTCAGGCAGCTTGTTATGGCTCAAAAACACTTCTTGTACTGTCAGCTATAAGTTAAGGCTGCTAAAATGGTATATTGATGTGCATTTTGTAAAAAACAGTGCCATCAGATGGAAGGATTTAATATTCATATTATTACCAAAAATAATTCCATACCATTTTCTTTATAATAACATTATCTACATTAAAATTTAAATAAGTGAGTTAATTTTTAATAATAAGTATTAAATGTGAAAATTCTCAACAAAGACACATTAACCAAAGGTCAATCTGTATAATATTTTGGACAAAGTAAATACTAAATTCTGCACAGAATTGAAATGTTGGACAGTCAAATTAATTTTTAAAATATGGCTTCAAAACCATGATGTGTTTGAAAATGAGTGAAAAAGTTTATCACAGAGCAAAATATTTAATTATTCCGAACCAGAATATTTTATTATAGCAATAAGTATGTGTTAAAATACATCAATAGATTTGAACAAATGCACAAACAGTTCTTTGTAATCAGTTTTTCATATATGAGTATTGTCACCACTTTTGAAAATCTCATCAACTAAAAATGTGATTCTTACTATAAATAAGTAATCCCTTTATTTTTTGTCATAATAACATTAATATAATGTTAGAGATGTAAATGTTTAAACATTTTCTGATAATGATGTTACAAATTATGGTAGAGAAGAATATGATGCATATGGACATACTAATTCTGTTTTAAGAAGATCAGTTTCATTCAAACCAACTACAAGAATTCCTTGCAACTCTACAGGATAAATACATCTCATTCTATCCCAGTTGATCACATTATTTGTTCTTGGATCATCAATTAAGTATTTAAAAAAGGAAATCAGATTTTTACAACAAACAAAAGGATTATCTGAAATATAAATAAATTAAATTACTAATAATAAAAATTAATTTTATATTTATACAAGCAATACAATTTCACATGTCAAATATGTCAGTAATAAACACAGTGCATAAGTATGTAATATTATTATTAATTTTATCTTATATGCTGAAGAAAGATTTTTCCCAATATTTCATGCAGTTTATGTTTAATCAAAAAATCAATCACTACTTACATATCCTTTTCATCGTGACTGACATCAGCAACGCCCAACTCTATTTCTATTTAAGTACCATTAAATTGAATGATGTGATGTCAATTAAAAAATAAGTTTCCAGTTTTTAGACTACTGATGATGTCACTTATGATAGAAACTATCCTGCAATAGTTGGTTAACTTTTTTTGGTTGATTCTCTTAGCATGTTGAAACCATTTGAGGGCACAATTTCTATGCAAATACACAGAAATATGCCATTTACGCTGCACAGAAGATGCCACCACTTAAGGTGAACTTTGTGTTATGCAATTTATATGAACAATCCCATTTTAAATTTAGCTATGCTATTCATTTCTATGCTACAGCACAGAAATAGGATGTAATATTCTGCCACAATTTATACGAACAATCCCATTATTAACATTTTGGTACAGGTATTTAGAGAACAGAAGTAGGATGTTTATTCTGCCACATGCAGTGGCCACTGCTGCTTACGGTGAACTTTGTGTTACACAGTTTATAGGAACAATGCCATTTTAAATTTCGCTATGACATTTTGTGAGAGTGTCTGTAATTGAGACTATCAAAAGTCTTTAAATTCACATGCCCGAGTCATTATTTTCGAAATCCAATGATGAAGTATGAGATAATAAAATTTTTAAAAACTTTGCCCCAGTGTGATTTTTATGAAATCATGCTAAAATTCACGTTTGCATGAGATAAATCACGAGACAAAACGAAAATATTGGCCTTATTTTTGGATGTTGTTTTGAATAAATTCTTTTTTTTTTATTCTTATTAAAATTACAAATTATATTTGTGTGGCCATAATGTGTTTTGGGAGAAATTATTTCTTTTTATTTTTGTTAAAATTTACAATTTTATTTGCGTGGCCACAGTGTTTTTGTTTTGGAGAAATTATTTATTTTTCTTAATGTTAAAATTTGATTTGAGGCACCACAATATTGTTTTTATTCTTGTTAAAATTACAAATGTCATTTTAGAAAAATAAAAATTAACAAAAAAAAGGTTTATCCAATTTATTTTTTATTTCTTTTAGATAAATTTCATTATTTTTGATTTTATTGTAAATCAAAAAAAGCACTATAAAGTTGAAAAAAAAAAAAGAACAAAGGCCCAGTAACATTATAATTCTGTTTGTTTATATAGAAATTACACCCTCAAGCGATTTCAAAATGCTAAGAGAAAACAATCTTTTTTTAATCAAACATTGCCACTTGAAACATTCTAAAAATGTTTAAATGTCTAAAACAGATTTATTTAGTTATTATGTTTATATTATATGAAAGCTCCCAGAAATATTACTATGAACTCATCATTTATCCATGAGAATATATATATATATATATATATATATATATATATATATATATATATATATATATATATATATATATATATATATATATATATATATATATATATTGTAAGGTGATGCCCAATCCTTATAAAAATAATAATAAGTAACTGATGTTTTAGGATAAAATGTATAAAGATTAAATAGGCAGCCAACTTTTAAAACATAATTTTTTTAGATATTTGGAGACATACACACATATATATATATATATATATATATATACACAAACATAACCATACATTCATGAAGGAATGAACAAATTTATTTTTTATTAAATATAAAATAAAATATATACATACACACATTTATATATGAATGTAGGGTTGTTTTACAATAGCATGTTGAAATCGCCGGAGAGCGGGTTCGGTTTGTAAACAAAGATAAATATAATGTTGCTGGGGCCGGGTTTCTTTTCTTTTTTTTTTATGTTGGCTTTGGTTTTTGATTTTTTTTGTTTATCACATTTATAAAAGTAATATCAAATCAAATTTTTTGTTTAAACATGACCAAAACAAAAAAAAATAAAATAAACAAATGCATAAACAAAAAAATTGCAAATAAATGAATTTACAAAAAAAAAAAAAGTACTTAATTTTTTTGGCTTTTGATTCTTTTTTTCATTATTTATATTTTCAAAGGGGATGGGTTTTTTTTTTTACCATCTACGTATTTTTTGGTTTTTTTTTTTTTTGATTGTTGTTGTTTATCACATTTAAAATAAAAGTACGGCGGCTATCAAATCTATTTTGGCTACCCCAAACAACAACAACAAAAAAACAAAACCAAAAAAAAAAAAACGGATAGATTAAAACCAATGATTTTTAAAAAGTAGTTAATCGATTTTTTGTTTGTTTTGATTTAATTCTCATTAAACCCTTTTCTATTTTCGGTTCGGTATTGTACGACAAACAAAAAATCAGCCGATTCAACTACTTCTTCTTCTTTTTTTTTCAGTTTGTTTTGTTTTTATTTTAATAAATAAATCTATTGTCCATTTAATGGTAACATTTACAAGCCAAAGTCCAACTTTGAGAGAGGGAGGAGGGTGTTTGCAATTGCTAACAGAATGGAACGCCAACAACTTGAAGATTGACCAAGTTTTGACGGTAATTCCCCCTCAAAAAACATCAATCTATACGGCAATTAAAAGAAACTGTTTGGGCTCTTCAGGCAAAAAAAAAAAAAAAAAAAACACAGCAGGCATGCAGCTTCAAGGTGTTTTGTTTGATAAACCACCGCCGGTTCCAGCAGTCAGAGAAGAATCCTTGTTCTTTCTTTGACATTCGGCAAAACAAGTTGTCCTATTTTTGCAGCTATTTGATTAATCAGCTCGCAGTTGTTGTCATGTGAAACGTGACTTAGAGCATGATTTGATGGGAAGCGTGCTTTGAACTACACTTGGCCTATTTTTTCAGCAGGAAATGGGGGCTAGGGAAGCATGAGACTCTGCTGATAATTGTTAGTAGACCTTCCTAAAAGATGCAAGATAGAGGGAGAGGTGGTCTTAATGAATATTAAAATAGTTTTGACAATTGTAATTCCAGCCACCCTCAGACAATACTGTAAACAAAAGTGAAATATGATCGCTAGTCCAAAATGCTTAGCCGAATCTGAGCTGTAAGCTGACACGATAGCTTCTGTGGCAAGATTGGCTAAATGTTCACATTTCTGTGCATTAGCATAGAAATAAACACAGTCAGCCGGTACCCTTCCCCGTATCAACGGACTATTTCTAGGCTTACACGTTAGAAATAGAACGTTCGATAGTGGCGGAGGCGGCCACCTAAACGGTATATTTCTGTGCACTAGCATAGAAATAACACCCTCTGGCAGTTTCATCACACTTTTGTAAAACAAACAAATGTAGATTTTAAATCATGACATGACAAAAATAATAAAGAAAATATTTGACATTAAATTTTATTAACCACGTTTCTTTTGTTTAAAAGAGAAAAAAAAGGGTGAACCTTTGTTGATTTTGGAATGTGGAAAAATAACTAAGCAACAGGAATTTTTAGTTGTTGTTGGTTTTTTTTTTTGTTCAAATGAAGTAAGTGTGTAGAATAAGAATATTTTAATTGTTATTATATTAGTTATTATGATTTCCTTTCGTTATTAAAAATAAACTGTTTAATATTTGGAATTTTATTACTTACTAGTGTAAAATATTTTAAAAAAGGAAAAAAAAAGACATTGTTTAATTGATGAACTTTCATTCGTTCAAATAAATGCTAAGAGCTTCATAGTTATTTATTATTGTCAAAAATATAATTACTATAAAATGTTTCTTGAAAAAAAATAAAATCAACTAATGATGAAATAGAACTTTATTAACACTAATTTTTATTACTTTTAAAGTAAAATCTTTAACATGCGTCTCATATATATATATATAAAACTGCATAGAAATAGCGTTTGTTTTATATTATAATGTAAACCTCAGAAAAAGATTTATATTTAACAATTTATATGTGTGTAAATAATATCTAATGATGCACTTTTGCTAATTAAGTGTCAGGGGATTTTTCTATCTCCCTGGTGTCATTGGCAGGTGATGGAGGATAGTATTCATTGGTATATTTATGGTTTAAATCAATGTGGAAAGATCTGGAGATGGAATTGGAAATGTGATGGCTTTACAATCAAATGCCCAGGAATTCAATTTTGTCGTGGAAATTGTTAATGCTTGGAATGTTTAACATGATTTAATATACGTGAATAAAAGAAAGACATTATCTGCTAAGAATACAGAAGCTGCTCTTGAAATTTTAACTTGCTATTATTTCAAGGAATTCTGAAATTTCATTTAATTTTATGCTTTAAATATTTTTTTCTAAATGTATACTGAGAGTTGAGTTATAAAATTTTCTCATCCTTTTATTCATTTGTAGCAAACATTTTTTTTTTTTAAAAACCCATTTGTTTAGATTTTTATAGGGAGAGAAAAATACAAATACACAACTCAAGGTATACATAAATATATTATATATGTTTGTAAATAAAATATTAGTGTAATTGAATGCTTAAATTAAACTGGACAATGACTTAAGGTAAGATTTTAAATATTTACATTTATTAGACAATTAATATATTAAAATCAAACTGATTAATAAGTAAATATATATATAACATTTTCTTGTTTAAATGATTAACAGCCTTATGAATGAACTATATCCACAATACACAAATTAGCAATTCATGGACATAACCTTGAGATACATTTAAACGACATAAACAAAAAGATAATTGTACATCTAGTCATATAATTTCATACTTAAAATAATTGATACTTTATTGTACATTATACACTATAATTTTATAATGTTTATTTCAATTGATATTTTAATATTTAAATCATAGCTAGTCTTATTGTAGTAAAGATGAATGGCAGGCTATAAACTTCACACTATCAACAACAAAATCAAGCAGTTTCATACAAAAATCATCATTAATAAAAACAATATTAAACTTCCATATATCACTCTTCCCCACATACATAAAATCTCCCACCAACTAATCAAGATTTTGGACAATAAATTTAAAATCAGCTTTCATACACCCCCTTGCACTAACCGTCTCATCAATAACTCCAAGGACAAATTAGAACCTTCTCAGACCCCCCATGTCGTGTACAGCATCACTTGCCCACAACCCGGTTGCCGCGCCATTTATTTTGGAGAAACCAAGGCAGGCACAACCACCCGGACAGCACAACACAGATACACATATAATAGAGCTATGAAAAACAACGATAACTCATCAATATTTTTGGAACACTCCAAGAAGACTGTACATTTATTTGAACCTTCCCACCCTAAAATAGTCTGTATCGAGAAAAACGACATTAAGCGGAAGATCAGAGAAGCGTACTACATCAACAGCAATAACAACTCAATCAATAGACGTGACACATGCTTCGACATCTCTAAATGCTGGACTATTTAGTCCATTTGCATATGCTTTGCATACAACTTCTCCCGCCCCATTTTTTATTTTCGCAGCTCACAACACCGCTATGAATATGAGGTAAAGGACCTCGAAAGCGCTTAGCGTATATTAATTCCTGTATCTTATTATAGCTTCACATTCAAGTGTGACATACGCTTAATTTGTTTTATAAATTATATCCATGTATATATTTTATTTATTAATAAATATTATAAATCTAACCTCAATTTCATAAATAAATATTTGTTGTTTGAAGTTAAAATCTTTGTTTCTCTGGTCTCTAGATTGTTAAGCATCATTCATACTTCACTCACCAGAATAGCTATTATACATGTATACATATTTTTTTAAATATATTATTAGTGATATCCATTAAGGATCTTTATAGAGGTCATATTATTGCCATCCTATTTAAATCCATCCTTCAGCAGAATTAAAAGTAAATGTCTAGACTGAGTTAGAACCCCGAGTAGTAATAAGACCTGTAAGTAGAGAAGGCTCTGGGTGTACTATCCTAAAGGGTTTTATGGTCCGTTACATATTTTGTTGTAGAAAATCTATAATTTTTAAGGTTGGATTGGATATTTGATTGTTGAAGTTTGGTTGGTTTTGTTGCAAGTATCGATGTTGGATGATGAATTTTTGTCATTTTCTTGAGGATGTGATGTATTCATGTCACTTGTGATTGATTGATCACATTCACTGAACCCACATTATCATGTTAGTTACTATTTATCATGAAGCAGTTAACAGTAGTCTTGCCATGATTTTACCTTTAAGACTCCTGAGAGAGTAAGGTATAGTTCTTTTTGATATATGTATAATATTTGTCTCTAAGACTCCCAAAGATGAGCAAGGCAATATTTTATAATAATAGCCCCTAAGACTTGGATGTAAGCAGGGCAGTGCAATAGTGCTTGTAGAAAACTATTATGGGTTGTAGTAGCTTAGAGAGACTGAAATGTGATGATCATCTGAGTGTTCATGGCACATTGTATACTTTAAGAGCAGTGATTGAATTCTTTTATCCAACTCAAAATTGTGAAATGCTAATCATTCTTTTGGCTGTCAGTATCTGTCAGATCTTTAGAGGTATGGATGAGTATATAACCTAAATATAAAACCCATTCTTAAAGGACAGCTGATAGTATTTACGGTCCGTTACTATATATATATATATATATATATATATGTGTGTGTGTGTGTATATAATTATATAAGTAAATATTTATAAATACATTAACCAAATATGTTTAAAAACTTTTATCCACTTAGGAGTGCTTTGTCAACTAACTCTTTGAAGGCTAATGTTTCCACAATTTAGTAATCTTAGCATTTGCTGCCTGCCTGTTAATTGAGTCATGTTTGTATTCATATATTAACACAGCTTCTTTTATTTTTCTTTTGCTGATATTTTTTTCAATTTGCAATATTTTAATGTTATTGTAATTGAAGTTAAAACTATAAATACATTAATTATTATAGTTGTGAAAATCGGATTCTGAAACATTATTATCTATTTTGTAATTTTGATTCAATTTCTGAACTTTTTTTAATAACAGTAAGTGTTCTTTAGTGCTTTTTCCAACAAAAATCTTGATTCACCTATATATCAACTGCCACACCTACATATCCATTTTCTTATTTAAAAATAATAGACTTTGTGAATATTCATTGGATAAAGGCAACAATATTGAAATATATTCGAATGAATTGTTAAATGTAGGTTACAATTATAATCATATATATAATGTTATTAGGGATTTTAATATGAGATATAAGAATAAAAATTTTAATAATAATATTGATCTTCCTGCTAACAAAAAACTATGGATATCAATGCCATATATTTCGAATGATCAAGTAAATTTTATAAGGAAGATTTATAAAGGTTTATGTGATAGTGCATTTTACACACCTACATTAAACAAATTAATAAATAATTCTAAAGATAAAGCCTCATTTATAAATAAAATTGTATCATTTATAATGGATATGTAAGTGTGGCAGTGGATTTATAGGTGAATTGAGATGCACATTGAAAAAAACAATTAAAGAGCACTTACTGTTGTTAAAAATAGTTCAGAAATCGAATCAAAATTGTAAAGTAGATAATAATGGTTCAGCATCAATTTTTCATGACCATAATAATTTGTGAATTTATGGTTTTAACTTCAATTACACTAACGTCAAAACATTGCAAATTGAAAAAAATAACAGCAAATGAAAAATAAAAGAAGCTTTTCTAATATACAAAAACCAACATGACTTAATTAATATGTAAGTGGCAAATGCTAAGATCACAGAATTGTGTAAGGTTAGCTTTTCAAAGTGTTAGTTGATAAAGACCAGGAAGATAGTGCTCTTAAGTGGATAAAATTTTTAAAATATATTTGATTGCTGTATTTATAAATATTCAATTATATAATTGCCTATATTGGTTTGAAGAAATACAGACATCAAATTATAACATATATATATATATATATATATATATATATATATATATATATATATATATATATATATATATATATATATATATATATCCTGACCTTTTACCAATCCTTCAGGTATGATCAGATTATTGCCTTTGCTTCGATAGATATATTTATGAGCGACTAAATCCTTCCTCAAGTGCTTATCTTATCTAACGGTAAGAATTATATCTTCGAAAACACAAACTAAAAGTTGCTAGTGGTCTCTAGAATGAAATATCCAGACTAGCTTGATCTCAAGGTGTAGGAGATAAATCTATCTGAAGAACAGTATTCGTGTAATAAAGAAAAGTAAGTCATTTATACCCTCCTATGAATACCATCCGAATCATACAACTTACACTCTAAATAAATATGTATTTTCTAATTTAAATTATAATATTTATTAGTACATTCATATATATTTTTTAAACACCTAATTCATTCATTAAACCGATATTATTTTATCACACATAGATTTATGAAAGAGAACAGATATATACATCAGAGTTGTTTGTTAGCTGAACTTATATATCAAAACTTTAATAAAAAAATCTTTTTTAACATTTCACTAAAGCACATGTTTCTTACTACACTAATACATAAAATGTTCGTTAATTATAGATATAAAGTCATAATTATCTCCTGGGGGAACGAACGTTCCTGATTTAGCGTGGATCCTCAGCAAGCTTACAGTTTCTTACTGGAGATTGTCCTTTGAATAATAATAAATCAGTACAAAGAAGAAGGTTCCCAGCGTTGCACAGTTATTACTTTTTCCTTTAGTTGTTAGGTAGCGGTTAGTACAGTGGTTATCTTTATTGGTAGTTACTCGAACAATCCATTTGGTATATTTAGATTTTTAACTTTTCATAATGAATATCAACGTATTCAGGCAGCTTCATACACTTATGCATGGGGGTGGTCCAATGAATCTACACAATTAGTTTATCCCAACATTTCTATGGGATACACTTCCATTGATATTTATAAATTGAATAAAAGTAGTATTTCACTTTTTTTAAGTTATTTTATTTAATGATTCCTTGAACTGCTTCACTTCTCTTTTTGTTTTTTATCTTTCCTCTCTTTTTTCTTTTTTAAAAAAGTTTGCTTTCTTTTCATGTAAAAAAAAAAAAAAATACTTAACAAATTTTAAAGTGATTTACAAGTTACAATCAAGTGTACAGGTTTGTATTGGAACTAAAATTTATATTGGAACTTTGATCTGTGAGGCATTTTGATTGTTAATGTGATGCAGTTGGGACCATCTCAATGTTCATAAAGTTCTCTTTTTGTGGGTGATGTTTGCCTAATATTGAAGCACAAGGCATATGCTATAATATCTATCTTGTGGTTTTTAGGCTAGGATGTTATTACATGCGGTTGAGTTGTCGCATATACTATTGCTGCAACCTTTATAACTTTCCCACTTTAAAACTATCCACCCACTGATAACCCCTATCTCTGGAATGCTTTTAGTGTCAGCAAGTTTCATTGTTTCTAATTATTCAACAGAGTTCTTAGAATTTTAATCGCAAATGCCATTAACAGAAATATCGCCTGTGGCACTGCTTGCCAATTTTAGACTCTCTTTAATATTATATACATTACGTTATTTTACTTAAGAAACATGCGTTACAAATATTATTTTAAAATCATAACACAATATAATAAATCAAAATACCTACATTCTACAAAATCAATGCTTTCTTTTCATGTAAAAAAAAAATACTTAACAAATTTTAAAGTGATTTACAAGTTACAATCAAGTGTACAGGTTTGTATTGGAACTAAAATTTATATTGGAACTTTGATCTGTGAGGCATTTTGATTGTTCATGTGATCCAGTTGGGACCATCTCAATGTTCATAAAGTTCTCTTTTTGTGGGTGATGTTTGCCTAATATTGAAGCACAAGGCATATGCTATGATATGTATCTTGTAGTTTTTAGGCTAGGATGTTGTTACATGCGGTTGAATTGTCGCGTATACTATGCTGCAACCTTTATAACTTTCCCACTTTAAAACTATCCACCCACTGATGACCCCTATCTCTGGAATGCTTTTAGTGTCAGCAAGTTTCCATCGTTTCTAATTATTCAACAGAGTTCTTAGAATTTTAATCGCAAATGTCATTAACAGAAATATCGCCTGTGGCACTGCTTGCCAATTTTAGACTCTCTTTAATATTATATACTTTACGTTATTTTACTTAAGAAACATGCGTTACAAATATTATTTTAAAATCATAACACAATATAATAAATCAAAATACCTACATTCTACAAAATCAATGCAATACAACTCTGCACACAATTGCTCTCTCTCAACTTCACCTAAATATCTGTTAGTATTTAATATCTATCTATCGCACTATATGTATCGCGATTATCTGTATAGGTTGCACCTTTAATGTTTACCACATTCATCTTACGCTCTTATGTAACAGAGTTCGAATGAATAATTTATATATATATATTTATTTATTTTGAGTTATTTTAATTAAGAATACCAACCGCAACTAACATTTGGTCATACTTAGGGTCTTTGCTTAAGTTGCTAATTGTGTTCGAACCCAGCTACTGTTACTATGTTTGTAATGTTTATATAAAGATTTATGAATATATTTTACTTATAATTATATGCTGAATTATTTCCGTCAACAAAATAAACTGGTTTTAGAAAAATTAAATTCAACACTTGTTATACTTTTTTAGAATATACATAACTTTTAGTAATAATACCAAAATAAATACAAAACCTAATATGTGAGTAACAGTATTATTCTCTCATAGTTAGAGTGTTTCTGGTCTTACTAGTGAAAGTCTATATTGATAGTAGTTTCTTTCTGCTAGCCTTATCAAAGACATTCTAACATGAAAATAAAAATTTATATACTTATTGAAACGATAACCTAACGAAGCCCTTATTATTTCACCATCAACCTAATGACCCACTCATCTGTGCTAAGTTAGAATCTTATTTTTTAATGGTAAAACTTGTAAAATTAACTTGTAAAACCCACTATCATGTCTGTCTAAACATCATTATATATTTACATGTGAACCAACGCTATAATTAGATGGGATTAATAAAATAAGCGTCTGAAAAATACGAAGGTAGGGACCTCTATAGGTCTTAAAACACAAGCTTACGCTTTCTTCATAGCGTAAGCTTGTGTTTTAAGACCTATAGAGGTCCCTACCTTCGTATTTTTCAGACGCTTATTTCTAAGGTTACAGCCTTAGTAAATTATTACTTAATATAATAATGGGCGTTTAATAAAATTTATAATTACAATATAGAGTAAAGTTAAAAGTCAATTTATTAATAATTTTGTTATAATTCATATGTGGATATATGATCTGCTCTACATATAATGTATATAGGGGTGGCATGGTTTAAAATATTAAAAGTATAATTAAAATGTTTAAAAGTTGTTATTTAAAAATACGTTAAAGGTTTTTTATTTAAAAATATGTTAAAAGGTTTTTCCTTAAAATATGTTTTAAAAGAGTTTCTTATTTAATAATTAAAATAAAAAAAAGTTCTGTATAATTAGCCGGAGTAACAATATAAGTGGTGATTAGAGTACATTGACTTACGAGTAATATATTTTCTATAGTGTAGATCATATATTATCTGTAACTTTATAAATCAATAATTTGTTCAAATAAAGTTAAACATCATAACCTGATTTATTGTAACTCATATTCAATGGCTGGAATTAGTATATTTTATTATATTCATTTTTGATGCAATTTCTTTTTTCTTTATACGTATATGGCATCTCATAATAAGTACTATTACATTTGACATTACTAATTGGGGCAATCGTATTTTCTATTACATTTTTATTATGTTTAAGGCAAGTGTATTTTTCATATATAGTTAAGGCATACTATTGTACTATATTAATTTCATCCTTTCATACATAGAATCATATGTAGGATTACATTTGCATCCCAATTTTTTGCTATGTCATTTCTTCATACATTGCATATACGTAGTGTTACAATATATATATATATATAATAGAATTTTCCATGAATGTTTAGATGGAAATCTTGAATGTGTGTGGTGTTATCTATTTAAATCAACTTAATTAGAAAACATTTAACTCAGAACATCTGCTCAGACCAAGAGTCAAAGTAAACTGACACAATGATGCATATAAAAGGAGAATCCTTCTTCTGGATGCATCAGTCTGACAGTTTACTGTGACTCTTGGCCTGAGACAATTATTCTTGGTTAAATGTTTCTTAATTAAGTTGATATATATATATATATATATATATATATATATATATATATATTGTAACGGAATATATGCCGTTACATTATTTTAAAATGAAAATAAAAAGATCGTAAATAAAATTTGATTTATTAAAAAGAAAAAAAAACTTAAAAAACTGAAAATTAAAAGTTGTTTAATATATATAGATCGCATGATGGACAACTTTAAAAATTTTTAAAAAATAAAAATATTTGAAAGTAATTTTTTTTTGTAAAAAGTAAAGATATAAAGATTGATATTTTAAAAATAGAAATAATGTTGATTTCTATAGTCTTAGAAAATGGAAATGATTGTCTTATTAATTAAATGATTGTTCAAAAGCAAACTACCTCGTGAGGCATGTAAAATAAATTAAATGGTCAGATAAGAGAATACAAAGGAATTAAATGGCCAATCCAAACACGAAAATGACAGCACGGACCATAACTGAAACACGAATGGATTAGTGACGTCTTGCTCGTTGAATCTCAAGATCTAATGATAAGAGACTAATAAAAATATAAAAGCCAAATTATTATTATAATTGTTATCTGAGAGCTGACTATGAATAGATCGTTATAACTAGCTATATTGCAGATTTTCATGATGTGGAAGTCTGCAATAAATTTAATTTTCCGGACAACCAGCTGAGGCCTCTGGATGACAGCTCCTGACCAAATGCATGGCAAGTCGCAGTTTCATTTCAAAGGACAAAATCTACGAAAGTGATCACGAAGATGGACTTCTCAATCTATTAAATCCGTAAAGTATAAACTATTGTGTCTATCTAATAAGAACTTTCCTAAAATTGCAAGTAATTAATAACTGAAAATAACTCTTATCTGACTTAAAGAATGCAAATTCAATTATTGCTATTTTTTTTATGTAGATGTTTAAGCAATCATTTCCAGTTCATTTTTTTTTTGTGTGTGTATTATGTTCTAACTAAAATGTATTAAATTTAAGTTGTTTATAGACGCTTGCATGGATTCGTTTGCGGTTAATTATATTTTGGTTTTCATATTTTATCAAAATATATAGACATTCGATAAATAATGATACCTTACGGTGAGTATCTAAAATGTATTTATTCGGATGTCTTTTAAGTTATTGGTGACAATGCAAGTATCTTATGGTGAATACTATTGGGTTACTTATAAGTTTCCCTCTGCGATTGTCGGCATCAATAATTTTGTATTTTGATCATTTATGTTTATTTTGAAATGTTTTTGACCATGGAATCTATGTAAGCGATCTATACCCAACATTTTAAAGCAAATCTGTGCGATCTATTTAAAATAGTAATTTAAATTTTTTAAAAAAAAAAAAAATATTAATGTTAAAATCTAAAAATAAATTTAATCTTCAATTTTAAATGTGCGTTAATAAAAATCTATTTGTGTGTTAATTACTGGCAGTGGCTTCTTTTATTTTATTGTTCTAAATATTTAATATATACTTTGAGAATAGAAGTCTATTGAAACTTATAAATGTTTTAAAATCTCTGCTATTCCACTGAGCTAGTGACATGGGCTAACGACCGGAATCAAAATTTAAAAAAAAAAAAAAATATTTTTTTTTTTTGACTTACGTATCTGCCTACTTTATAAATTTTTCTAGGTTCAAATGCCTAGATGGCGCCCTGTAGTGCAGTTTACGTAAGTCTCCTTCCCCGATCGTTAAAATGGACTCCCAACATGGCACGATCTTTAATAAACCACGAGTGCCCTGAGAATGTTAAAAATAAATTATGCCAGTAAGATTTTTCTTTAAAAATGAGTATATACATTGAAAATGAAGCCCGTAATATTTTTTCTGAAATCAGAATATATTGTTTGTATTATATAAAGTTATGAAGTTTGTGTAAAAAGTACTGCCAGTAAGAAAATTGCGTATATGTAGAAATAAATGCGAGGAATAAAATGTAACAATTAATATAAATCATAATTTAATAAAAAAAAAAAAAAGTCTAAAATCACGTAACTTCTTTGACTTGCCTAAGTTAATAATGAAATGTAGGGAAAAGGGAACACTTGAGGGAGGAGGTGTAATCTCAGCTGGGGTGAAAAGGAAAGAATAGTCAGCATTTTTTCTTGTAATTACTAACCAAAGTTATGTCTTTTCATTAATAACCAAAGTTTTGTCTTTTAAAAAAAAAAAAATTAGTATAATCAATTTGTGTAACGTCATTACTAACACTAAGTAAATTCTTTTTTTTTTTTAATGTTTTTGTTTTTGAGGAAGTTTACTGATATGTAATGGAATATATGCCGTTACATTATTTTAAAATGAAAATAAAAAGATCGTAAATAAAATTTGATTTATTAAAAAGAAAAAAAAAACTTAAAAAACTGAAAATTAAAAGTTGTTTAATATATATAGATCGCATGATGGACAACTTTAAAAACTTTTAAAAAATAAAAATATTTGAAAGTAATTTTTTTTTGTAAAAAGTAAAGATATAAAGATTGATATTTTAAAAATAGAAATAATGTTGATTTCTATAGTCTTAGAAAATGGAAATGATTGTCTTATTAATTAAATGATTGTTCAAAAGCAAACTACCTCGTGAGGCATGTAAAATAAATTAAATGGTCAGATAAGAGAATACAAAGGAATTAAATGGCCAATCCAAACACGAAAATGACAGCACGGACCATAACTGAAACATGAATGGATTAGTGACGTCTTGCTCGTTGAATCTCAAGATCTAATGATAAGAGACTAATAAAAATATAAAAGCCAAATTATTATTATAATTGTTATCTGAGAGCTGACTATGAATAGATCGTTATAACTAGCTATATTGCAGATTTTCATGATGTGGAAGTCTGCAATAAATTTAATTTTCCGGACAACCAGCTGAGGCCTTTGGATGACAGCTCCTGACCAAATGCATGGCAAGTCGCAGTTTCATTTCAAAGGACAAAATCTACGAAAGTGATCACGAAGATGGACTTCTCAATCTATTAAATCCGTAAAGTATAAACTATTGTGTCTATCTAATAAGAACTTTCCTAAAATTGCAAGTAATTAATAACTGAAAATAACTCTTATCTGACTTAAAGAATGCAAATTCAATTATTGCTATTTTTTTATGTAGATGTTTAAGCAATCATTTCCAGTTCATTTTTTTTTTTGTGTGTATTATGTTCTAACTAAAATGTATTAAATTTAAGTTGTTTATAGACGCTTGCATGGATTCGTTTGCGGTTAATTATATTTTGGTTTTCATATTTTATCAAAATATATAGACATTCGATAAATAATGATACCTTACGGTGAGTATCTAAAATGTATTTATTCGGATGTCTTTTAAGTTATTGGTGACAACGCAAGTATCTTATGGTGAATACTATTGGGTTACTTATAAGTTTCCCTCTGCGATTGTCGGCATCAATAATTTTGTATTTTGATCATTTATGTTTATTTTGAAATGTTTTTGACCATGGAATCTATGTAAGCGATCTATACCCAACATTTTAAAGCAAATCTGTGCGATCTATTTAAAATAGTAATTTAAATTTAAAAAAAAAAAATATTAATGTTAAAATCTAAAAATAAATTTAATCTTCAATTTTAAATGTGCGTTAATAAAAATCTATTTGTGTGTTAATTACTGGCAGTGGCTTCTTTTATTTTATTGTTCTAAATATTTAATATATACTTTGAGAATAGAAGTCTATTGAAACTTATAAATGTTTTAAAATCTCTGCTATTCCACTGAGCTAGTGACATGGGCTAACGACCGGAATCAAAATTTAAAAAAAAAAAAAAAAATATTTTTTTTTTTTGACTTACGTATCTGCCTACTTTATAAATTTTTCTAGGTTCAAATGCCTAGATGGCGCCCTGTAGTGCAGTTTACGTAAGTCTCCTTCCCCGATCGTTAAAATATATATAATTCAAAACTGTCTAACACTATACTAGTAATAAATAAAAAAACACAAAACTATAAAACAATACAGTACTAGATAAAAATCCAAATTTTAACAAAATTCTTACATGACCATGGTTTCATCGACTAAAAAAATTGACCTTCTCAAGTGAAAATCAAACTAAAGAAACAACTTATATATATATATAACAAAACTTCCCATAATTCATTTCAAAAACCAGCTTGCCTTTATATCAAAAGATGTTTTCATAAGATTGCTAGCCTCAGATTCAAGAAGATTTTTCATTAAAATTTCCCTTACTCTTTTCTTTAATTCATTCCTTTCATAAAAAATAACCATTGCATTGTCAAACAATATTTTATGACCTGTATTCAATTCATGAATATATAAAGCTGAGTAATAATACCTATGTCTAACTCTACTTATATGAACTTTAATTTTTTCATTAAGACTAAATTTACTTTGACCTATATAAATCTTATTACAACTGCAAGGAATCTTATAAATAATCCCAGGAATAGATTTTCTATCAATGACTGTATTGGACCATCCAGTAAAGAATTCAAATCAAAATCTTTCTTCCATGCAACCTTTATTCTTCCTAACATTTGACTATTGTTATTAACCAAATTATAAATTGATGACTTACATGGTAAAGACATAACCTCATTATCTTTACTAACAATAAAATTTTTTCTATTAGTGTCATGACTATAAGCATTATTATTAAAAACATTTCTAATAAATTCATGATTGTAACCTAATTCTACATAATCAGCAGTAAATTGACTCTTTTGAATATCAGCATTATTACTAAACTTATTAAGCCTTCTATTCCTACAACAAACATTCAATGAAAATATTTTTTATGCATAAAAGACTGATAACTTTAAGGTATTATCATATTTCTCAAATCCTTAGGTTTTATAAAATGACTACAAAATAAAACATTGTCAACATTCTCAGTATTTAAATGCAAAAATTTTAATTTTATAAAATCAAAACTATCACTCTCAATAGTAAAGTTAATACTAGTAGCAAAAGCATTCAATTCATCTAAAAATTCCTCAAATTTTTCTTTCTGAATAACAAACAAACATCAACATATCTAATGAATAATTTTAAAGAAACAGAAAAATGATTAATAACATTACATTCCAAAATATCAATATAGACAGAAAACTTTAAAGGAGAAATAACATAACCAATAACCCCTCTTTAGTTTTATCAAAAAACATCATTGCATATAAAATACATTGAATCCTCTAACAGCAAACACAAATCATGAATAATCTTAATCCTTTCAGCAGAAAAACATTCAATTTTTTTAAAATTGAAAGAAAAATACCATACTTTTTAATATATCAAATTTTTGATACATTTTTTTCTCATGTGTCATAGCATCAGCTGGGAAGTGACCCACTAACCCAGAACAATTACTTGTAAAGCAGTTGTCGCTGACCTCTCGACCACCAATGCATGACATTTTCAATATCTAAACTACCTAAAACACAAATATCATCTAAAGCAAAAAAAAACATTTATTTTATTAAAAGCCACAAAAGAAAAAGTAACACAAAATTAACCTAATTTAATATAGCCTTAAAAATTCTTATTAAAAATTTTGATATGCTTTCAACAATTCCTCCTGTAAAATCAAAAATACATCTTAAAGGAAAACTATGTTTATGAAACTTCAAATTAAAAAAAAAATTTGGAGTCACTTAATCACTAGGATAATAATTTAGATAAGTAGCTCTATCAAAAATCTTTTTATTTTCCATAATTTTCATAATATTAATGAATTTACATTTTATTTTTTTACCAAAAACAGAATCTAAAATAGTATATTTTTCAATTATTTAATTCTGAAGAAACTTTACTTTCAAAACCAATATTATTTAACAATACAAATTGGCCACCTCTGTCTTTTTTAACAAGATAACATCATTGACTTTAAATCTTTCTTTTAAAAGACTAATTTGCTTAGGGGCAAAAACAAATTTTCCCATTTTAAGTAATTGACTATTTAATATAATCTGTAAAGACCCTTTATTTTCATCAGAAATATTACTACTACATTCAATAGCAGAAATAAAATCAAAAACTAAATTTTTATAAGTATAAGAAACAAAACCAGGACCTTTATCTAAAATAGCCAAATCATATTAATTCAAAACATAATTGGACAAATTTAAAGCAGATGAAACATCAAGCCTTTTGTTTCCAGACTTATTAATCAACCAATTGAATTTTTTAAAATATTTATTATAATAAATGATTTCACATATGCTCCTAACCCATTTTAAAAAAGAATTCAAAATTGAATAATTAAAATTTTTCTTAAAGTTTAAACCTCTAATAATCTTTTTAAACCTATCAATTAAATTAGATAAACTACCTATAATCTGCATAATAAATTGTTTTAGAATAATTTTTTTATGTTTAAAATAAAATCACAATTAGAAAATCATACCCACTTTTTATCCAATGTAATATTTACATGAATTAAGAAAACCATTACAAAGCCTACAAGACTTAAAAAAAATTACCCGAGTCTTTAAAGACTCCATTGTATTAGACATATTAAGTAATTTTTTTATTTTTAAAATTTCCACATCAGAAAAATTATCACACAAAATCTGTCACATACTGAAAGTAAATTAATAATAATATAATAATATGAATACAAAAAATTAATAATAAATAATACAAATAAAAATTACTAAATAATAAAATAAAAATACAATTACAAACAAAATAATAAATAAAACAAACATGAAATATGAAAGTAACAAAACCATATAACACTATTTAACAATATTAAATAGTAAACCTAAATAAAAAATTCAAAACTGCCTAACCCTATACTAGTAATAAATAAAAAATACAAAATCATAAAACAATACAATACCTGATAAAAATCCAAATTTTACCAAAATCATTACACGTACATGGTTTCATCTGCTAAACAAATATACCTTAAGTGAAAATCAAACTAAATAAACAACAAATATATACAAAACAAACAAAACTTTCCATAATTCATTTCAAAAACCAACTTCCCTTTATATCAAAAGATGTCTTCATAAGATTGACAGCCTCAGATTCAAGAAGTTTTATCATTAAAGTTTTTTTTACTCTTCTCTTTAATCCATTCTTTTCAAAAAAATAATCATTGCATTGTGAAACAATATTTTATGACCTGTATTCAATTCATGAATATATTAGGCTGTGTTATGATACCTATGATTAATCTACTTATATGACCTTTAATCCTTTCCTTAGAACTAAATTTACTCTAATATATATAAATCCTACTACAACTACAAGGAATCTTACAAATAATCCCAGGAATAAAATTATTATCAATCGAATGGTTTGAACCATTCAGTAAACAATTCAAATCAAAAACTTTCTTCCATGCAATCTTTGTTCCTCCTAACAAATGACTATTCTTATAAACCATATTATAATTTGATGACTTAAAGTGTCTTTGTAAGTTATTTTGAATAGTCAATTAATAAAAGGAAAAAAAAAATCATTATTGCCCCTAAGCAAATTAGTCTTTTAAAAAAAGATTGAAAGACAATGATATTATCTTGTTAAAATCAGATAAAGGTGGCCGATTTGTATTGTTAAATAATAATATTTTTTTTTCATATGTCATAGCATTGGCCGGGACGCGATTCCACAACCGTCTGCAAACAACTACTTGTTTGCAAGGCGGCTGCGATGACCTCTCGGCTAACAATGCTTGACAATATTGGTTTTTGAAAGTAAAATTTCTTAAAAATTAAATAATGGAAAGTAAGCTAGTTTGAATTCTGATCCTGGTAAAAAAAAGTAAATTGATTAATATTATGAAAATTATGGAAAATAAAAAAAATTTTGATAGCACTAGTTATTTCAGTTGTTATCCAAATGATTATGTGTCTCCAAAGGTTTTTTTTTAATTTGGAGTCTTATAAAAATAGTTTTCCTTTAAGATGTATTTTCGATTTTACAGGAGGAATTGTTGATAAAATATCAAAAATTTTAATAAGATTTTTTAAGGATTCTATATTGGATTAGGTCGATTTTGTGTTTCTTCTTCTTTGATGCTTTTAATAAAATAAATGGTTTTGTTTTAGATGATAATTGTGTTTTTGGTAGTTTAGACATTGAAAATATGTATCAATCCAATGATAGATTAAAAACTATTGGTGTTTTTCTTTTAATTTAAAATAAATTGAATGTTTTTCTGCAGATAACATTAAGATTATTCATGATTTGCTGTTGCTGTTAGAGGATTTAATGTATGTTATGTGTAATGATGTGTTTTATAAAATTAAAGAGGATTGTGTTATTGGTTATGTTACTTCTCTTTTAATGTGGTCTATCTATATTGAGTTTTTGGAATGTAGTGTTATTAACATTTTTCTGTCTTTAAAAATTATTTGTTAGATATATTGATGATTGTTTGTTTGTTATTCAGAAAGAAAAAATAGAGGAGTTTTTAGATGGATTAAGTGCTTTTGATTCAGTATTAATTTTACTATTGTAGGTGGTAGTTTTGATTTAGTAAAATTAAAATTTTTAAATGTAAGCGTTGAGAAGATTGATAATGTTTTATTTTGTAGTCATTTTATAAAAACTAAGAATTAGAGAAATATGATTAAGTCTGGTAGTTCTTACACATAAAAATATCTTTATTGAATTTTTGTTGTAGGAATAGAAGGATTAATACCTTTACTAATTATACTGATATGCAAAATGGTCAATTTGCTGCTGTTTATGTAGAATTAGGTTATAATCATAAATTTATTAGAAATGTTTTTAATAATAATATCTATAGTCATGGCACTAATAGAATTTTTTTATGGTTAATAAAGATAAAGAGTTTATGTTTTTATCATTGAAGTCAACAATTTATAATTTGATTTATAAAAATAGTCATTTGTTAGGAGAAATAAAGGTTGCATGGAAGAAAGGTTCTGCTTTGAATTCTTTACTGAATGGTTCAAAACAGTCGATTGATAGTAAATCTATTCCTAGGTTTATTTATAAGATTGCTTGTAGTAAGATTTACATAGGGTAAGCATAAATTTAGGTTTAATGAAAGGATTGACGCTCATATAAGTAGAGTTAAACATAGGTATCATAACTCAGCTTTATTTATTCATGAATTGAATACAGGTCATAAAATATTGTTTGACAATGCAAGGATTATTTTTTATGAAAATAATGAATTAAAGAGGAAGAATAAAAAGGAAACTTTAATGATAAATCTTCTTGAATCTGAGGGTATTAATCTTTTGAAGACATCGTTTGATATAAAAAGAAGTTGGTTTTTTGAAATAAATTATGGGAATTCTTGTTTGATTTGTGTGTGTATATATATATATAATACATATTTTGTGGGTTTCATCTATGTTAAAAACTTTTAATATTAATATACTGACGTTGACTTGAGTCACTATAGTTATTCACAGAGTTATAAAAGGTAGAAAAACGGTTGTAGAGGCGCTACAATCATTGATTTGAATAAAATGTTAAAATTCCACCAATAGCAAAAAATGTTAAATTGAGGAATGTTTTTTTAAAAAAATCTTTTTCCAAATAGGAGGAAGTTTGTATGTATCACTCTCGCTTTTATTGAGATAATGGACCAAGAATCTCAATGGCTTCTCTAATTTTTTACATTGGTAGAAGATTAGTCACATCTGGATATGATCCTGGTACTAGAAAAATCAATTTATGACCTGAATCTATAGTATGGAGGTGAGAGTGCTGATGATGAGTGAGTGTTGTTGAACTGCATTAGCATGCTCATCTCTCCTAACACTGATGCGACAATTACTCAATGAGTAATCATCGCATCAGTGTTAGGAGAGATGAATAATCACCGCATCAGTGTTAGGAGAGATGAGCATGCTAATGCAGTTAAACAACACTCATCATCATCAGCACTCTCACACCTTCACTATAGATTCAGGTCTCAAAATTAGATTCCTCACCACCTGCAACATATCCAGAGGTGAAATAAACCATCTCCCCCCATTCTCTAAAATTAGAGAAGCCATTGAGTATACTTAAAAGGCCAGATTGTATCAATAAGCGATGATGATACAACAAACTCCTTCTATTTGGAAAGATTTTTTTCAAAAACATTCCTAAATTTAACATTTTTTGCTATTGAGTGGGATTTTGAAGCACCTTATTGAAATCAGTGATTGCACGCGCATCTACAACCATCTTTTCTACCTTTTTATAACTCTGTGATGGTTGTGTGACCATGTGGAAAAACATCAGCATATTAATAATTAAAAGTTTTTAACACGGATGAACCCGCAGAATATGTATTTTATATATTTAACCCATGCAAATCTTTGTTTTAACATATATATATATATTGTAACAATCCGGAGAAGGTAGACTTAATGTAATCTGCACTACAGGGCGCCATCTAGTCATTTGAACCTAGAAAAATTTATAAAGTAGGCAGATACATAAGTCAAAAAAAAAATTATTTTTATTTTGCATCCGGTCGTTAGCCCATGTCACTAGCTCAGTGGAATAGCAGAGATTTAATAAGATAATCTAAGAGTATATATAAAAAAAAGAATAAAATAAGCCACTGCCAGTAATTAACATACAAACATTTACTTATGCACATATATATAAGATTTAAAATTATTTTATTATTAGTTTACATTTTAACATTTAACATTATTTTTAACTTTGATTTTTGACTTTAATTTACATTTAATTACTATTATATTCTAATTTTACATTTTAATTAAGTTACGCACAGATAAATTTACAGGAAAGCTTGTTTATAATGTTGAATATAGATCGGTTACATAGATTTCACGGTCAAAAACCTTTCCAAAGTAAACATAAACGATCCAAAAATACAAAATTATTAGAGTTACTGACAATTGCGGAGGGAAATTTATACGTAACCCAATAGTATTCACTATAAGATACTTGCATTGTCACCAATAACTTAAAAAAGACATCCGAATAAATACATTTTAGATACTCACCATAAGGTATCATTATTTATGGAGAAATGTCTATATATTTTGATCAAATGCTGAAAAACCCAAAACATACTTAACCGATAACCAATCCATGCAAGCATCTATAAACAACTTAAATTTAATGCATTTTTATTTAGGGTCAAGTATGAATAGACCACATAGATTTGCATTTGAAAATAAAATATTCTATCCCTATTTAACCTTAGGCTAAAATTCGCAGTCAAACTGGCATCAATCCATCTGATACATCGATGTATTCAATGTAATACGGAATACGTAAAAGCACCAAAAAAGATTAAGAGAAGATATTGACTCTCATTAGATAGGAATATTACTTCTATCTAACGAGAAGAACAATAAAAAAAAAACTCCATAGAAAGGAACGCGCTCTGCGTCTTATAATTCCCTTCCATAGGCTTAAAACGGAGAGTGCGCGTGAAGGCGATTCTGCCAGTACTTGAATCTCCGATCACACTCTACTAACTACATCAATATATCCAATCCATTGACCCAATCTAGCAACCATTAACAAATAACCTAAGATTACCCTCCCCTAATATAACTTTACAAATCTATACAGCCATTCACACCCAACTTAAGATTAACATTTATATAATTAATTTAACGAAAAACAAAAAAATCATGATAAAAACTTAAAAAAAAAAAAAAAAAGAATAAAAAATAAATAAATGGAAATGATTTTACACCAAAGCCAGAAAAAAATACATCAAATAACACTATTAATAAAGAATTTAGTTTGGTCAGATAGGATTCTATTTGTAACAATTAAATACTAGGAAAGTTTTAATTTAATGTTCATTATTTATAAAGTTCTTACGGTTTAAAACAGTTCATCTTTATCCGTTGCTTACCATGAACATGAATTCCCACGCCGTCCTAAGATTGGTATCCATTTAGCCATTGTTTTATTTATTCATTCGGAGGTTTTTGCTTTAACTGGTCCTCAATGTAGAAAAACGATAGTTCATTTCTCTTTCTGTACTAGTAAAACTGAAGGGATTGAACGTGCGTCCTTCAATCTCTTCTCCCGCACCTCCGCACTAACATCTATCTGTCACATCATAATAATCATAATAACTCACTGAGTAATAATTTCCAAATTTTTCCTTTTATACGATTACTTGGTTGGATTAACTCTGGCATTATGCCACTCGATGTGATGATCCTTTCGCTGAGGTCTGATTTCCGGATGAATTTCTTTCATTGGCTATTTGTTTCTATTTGTTTTCCTATCAGACCTGATGTTTTAACCATTTAAATGCCCAAGGCTGGGTTTACATTTGACTAATTAAATTTATCATTTCCATTTCTGATTAATTAACCTGTTTTCCAAATCAAAGATATATTTAAAGATAAATTTAAAGATATAATTTTATCTCCAAATCTTTTTAAGTTTTTGTTTTTAAAATACCTTTTCTATTTTTAATACAGTTTCATTTTAATAATTTTTTTTATCTCTGTGCGATTTAATACCTATGAAGTTTAAAGATGATATTTAATTTCAATTTTTAATTCTTAAAGAAAAATTTTAAATGGGAACTTTACTGGTACTTTCATGTTTAATAATATAAAAAAAACAATGTAACGAACGTCTATGCTCGTTACATATCAGTAAAGTTGCTTAAAAAAGATCAAAAAAAAATTTTTTTCACTTGGGGGTTAGTAATTTCACGGCACATGATTTGACGAAAACATTTACAAAACATCCGGTTCATCAATTTTACAAAAAGACTATATACAAAAAAGAAAATGTTGACTATCACTTACCTAAGGACCATTTATGTTT